>PVJI01003463.1:0-123754 GCA_004026765.1 Micronycteris hirsuta
ACTGAGCCACTGAAAAAATAAATGAATAAATTAATATGCATATGAATCATAGACCTCTTACTTGAAAGCTACTCCCACCTTGTATACTGCAAAGCTCTTTTTGTTCCTCAAAGATTTCCTGCTCTTACCTATCACCTACAAGTAGGTTTTGTCTTTATTTTATTGGCACTACCTTTAGGTCCTATAAAAATGTCTTCAATTTCTTTTATTAGCTATCTCAGAGCAATACACTTCTCAAGTTTCTGTTGTCTCTAATGATTGCCATATGGGGACATGATACACTAATGCTCGCTTCAATAAGCTGAAGTTATTATTAAAACAAACTGAACTACCTCCAGCTCACCTCCCATTTTAAAGGGCCCACTAAAATTGATTCTGTGAAATAGGCTTTTAAAAAATATCCCCCTTAAGGAGAAAATATAAACAGGGGAGGACTGATAGTTGGGAAAACAGAGACCTATTTGGAGACCTAGTTTGTTTTACTTGAGCACATAGGAGGTAATAATGCCCATTGGCTCGGTGTAGTCTAAGCCTGCTTCTGTCCACAGTAATGCACTCAGAGTTCTCAAAGATTCTGAGAAAAAATGACATCAGCTTCAGCTTTGAATGGTTTGGGGAGTGACTCAGCTGTGACATGCGCACAATGCATGTGTCTGTGTGACGGTGGTCACGGTGCACACAAGCACTGTAGCACAAAATGTCTTGCTAATTTGTGCCATGGCCCCTCTGCACTAATAAGCCAGAGTATCTCAATTCTGCATCTAAAAACCTTCTTATAACTGCGTGTAATCTGTGGATTACATCAATTTACACACACATGCACACACATAAACATTTATCCAAGTCTTCTGTTGACTACCTTCTAAGACTATAAACAGCAAATAGCCCCACACCATGAGTCTTCCTGCATCCGTACTTGGGGTTTCACTGGGAATCGAGGGTCCTGGAATCTTCATCAGAAACGTAATTCAAGGCAGGAACAACAGTTTCAAAATGGAGAAGAAAGCTTGGACTCTAGACAAACTAAGGGCATCCTGCTAGGTGGTTCTCTTGAACCCCAATCACTTGTGTCCACCGTCACAATGAACATGTTATCAGAGGCTTGTAAACATAAGCCAGCCAAGGGAGTAGAGGCAGACGGGCAGAGGAACAAGCACCGGAAAGAGCAGGGAGGCAGCCTAATTCCGAGCAAACATAGCTCCAGGCAGGGCACCTGGACAGAACCCAGGTGAGCTCTGTCTGGTGGTTTTGGGCCCAGAGCTGTCCACTGCTTGCAGGTGCTAATATATGTTTTTAACATCAATTCTAGTTGCTTTTTTTTTCTTTGCAGAGAAATTGAACCACTGTGGTGTCAATAGGTGAGTGAAAAACTGTGGAAAAACTTATTATGCAGTAAAGAGAAATGTTCAAATGAGTAAATATGGGTTATGGTAAGAGAAGGAGAAATGAGTCTTAGAGAATGGGTCCACTAGGGGGTCAGACACAGTCTCCCAGCCTTGGACCTGGCAACCATGTTATCTCCCTACCACCCTGGGACACGTGATCTGTTTTCACAACCCATGCCAGACCTTTCATTTTCAGTCTAAAGAAGATGAGTTCAGTGTATGCAAATTTCTGCATTTTTCTCTCTAGCCCTACAATCACAATGGCTTTAAAAGGTAATCCAAACTCTCGTGATTATATATCCCATCAGTTAAAAGTATGTACATTTATTAAAACATTGTAAACATGTACCTCTATGCTAATATAATGTGCACATGGTAAAGCATATATGAAAAATAGAAGGTAAGCAATGCATGAGATAAACATACAAACAGGTTCTAACACAGTATTTCCATCCATCCAGTAGGAGGTGCCTTTCAGGCCTCCTGTTGAAAGGGAGGGTGGAGAGGTTGCTTCAACTGCTCTTGGGTGAGCCTCCAGAGAACAAAAGGAAGATAAAGAGAGTGAAAAGCTGGTAAGCTCTTCAGAGAGGGGAATTATAAATATGGAAATGCGGACTTCCATTTCCGGAAATCCTAAAAACCTTGTCACTCCAAAATAAACAAATAAGCAAACAACATCTTAAAATGCTGAACGAATTGTTTTCAAAATTCAGAGTAGCTTGGGACAGTGGAGAGAGACTGAGAATGTGGAAACAAGTGGCCATGGAAGGCAGCAACTGCCCACAAGGGTTTCTCGGCTCCATTGTTCCTATTCCATGGCCTTCGGTCCATGGCCATGTTGGGGCAGGTGGCAGAGACCCCTGACATGCTGCACCCTTAGTGGAAGGAGAGATGAGGACAAGATTCTGCTTCACAAGGGCACTAACAAGAAAGCATGTCTGCTTCTGCTGTGGTTCTTGGAAGATAAAAAAAATCTCTACCAAATATTTGTAACCACAGGCCTGTTCCCATGCAGGTTTGGGGATTGAATTCATACTATTTTGTATATACCAAAAAGCAATGTGACTAATTTATGAGAAATTAGTTCAAAGCAGCCCAGTGTTGAAAGCACTCCTATCAGACGGCAGAAGCAAATGCAAAAGTTTTCTGTGGAGGAACATACCTCAGTTTCTTGGGATTCCCACAGACAAAGGCCTGAGAAATAGGAGGATGTGGAGGAGAGAGAAGGTCAAACAGATCTAAGCAGAGCTCGCAAGAGAAATGATACAGAAAATGGGCAGAGGCAATATATAAAGAATAAAGACTGAGAATTTTCCTGATTTGGAATCATACATAACTAATCCCAAGCAGGATGATAAAAAGAAATCCACACTTTGACACGTTGGGGTGAAACTGTTTTCTCACCAAAGCCAAAAAGAAAGTCTTAAAGACAGCCAGAGAGGAAACATGGGTCACAGAACAGCAAGTGCAAACCACTAGCCTTTTTGACAGCAACAGCAAGAGCCAGAAGGCAGGGGGATACTGGCCCCAAAGGGCACTGTTGGTGGGAATGGAGACTGGCACAGCCACTGTGGAAAGCCGTGTGGAGATACCTCAGAAAATGAAAAATGGATCTGCCTTTTGACCCAGCAATCCCACTTCTGGGAATCTATACAAAGGAATGCAAAACACTAACTTGAAAGAACATGAAGCACCCCTATGTTCATTGAAGTGTTGTTTACAATAGCCAAGACATGGAAGCAGCCCAAGTGTCCGTCAGTAGATGAGTGGATAAAACTACTCTGGTACATTTACACTATAGAATACTACTCAACTGTAAAAGAGAAGAAAATTTTACCCTTTGCGAGAGGATGGATGGACCTGGAGAGCGTTATGCTAAGTGAAACAAGACATTAAAAGACATATGATTTTACTCATATGTGGATCTACTGAACAAACTGAATTGACCAGCAAAACAGAAACAGACTCACAGACAGACAGCAGGATGGCGACTATGGGAGTGTGTTAAGGGGTAGAGACATTGAGCGGAAAGGAGAAAGGACTCATGGACATGGATGACAGTGTGATGATTGCTGGGGGGAGGGCTAAGTGGTAATGGAAAAAAACAACAAAAACCAGAAGTATTAAAAAAGGGATAGTAAGCCCTGCTTTCTATCAGCTTGAGGGCTGGGGGTGGGGTGGGAAGATCGAGAAAAAAAAAAATGAAGAGAAAGAACTCAGGGGGTGGGCTTGGTGGAGGAGGGCACAGAGGGGAAATTTGGGACCACTGTCATAGAATAAACAAGGATTAAATTAAAAAGAGAAAACTCTTGGATATGGACAACAGAGTGGTGATTGCAGTGGGGTTGAGGAGGATGGTGGAGTGAAAGGGGGTCTGGGGAAACAAATGGTATTGGGAAAATACAATAATAAATGAATGAATAAATAAACTAATAAATGTTTCTTAAAAAGAAAAAGAGAAAAAAAGAATTGTAAACCCTGTGAGAACTTCTTTTCAGAATATAGGAAAAGAAAAAACATTTTTCAGACAAATGTCAGGAGAATTGACCACCAACAGAAACGTCCTAAAAATCTTCTCATTAAGGGGCCCCCTCCTCATTCTCAGAGAGTTCTCAGTCACAGCACTGGTCCTGAAAAGCATCTTGGGTCATTTTTCCAGGAGAAGAAGTTCCCCTGGCTTCTCCTGTACTCACACTCCCTATCTACTGCTTGTCCCCATGGGCTCAGAGGTACCCAGATGGACTGGGTGTATTTCTTCCCTCCCTTCTCTTATTGCATCATGAAAATGACATTAAGGAGCTCCTAACATGCTGTTTTTTGTCTTTCCTGAAGGGACTGTCTGCACCAGATGTTAGAAATTAAATCCCATCCGTACATCAGTGAATCTTGGATATAAGGTCCCTCCTGGGCTCCAGACCAGGTAAGGCCAGAACAGCCTACTCAATTGACACAAAAAAAGAGGTGACTAATGTCCTTTGTGTTCCAACCAGCCTGCTACTCATCCACATTTACAGTGGTTTCATTTGCTCTTCACCTTTTGGTATTTGGGTGACACTGATAGCATTGTCAGGCCACATGAAAGGAAGGAAATGCAGAAATGCCAGGAAGCATAATTAAAACAAAGTGCTAATGACTCTGCCCATCAAAAAGGCCTTTCATCATGGCTCTGAGAGTAGTTCATGAAGCAGACAGGCCAGCTGGAACAGAGCGGCAGAGTGTGGGCCAGGGTGCAGCACCCCACTGTCCTCATAGCCCAGTGGCCTAAGCAGCTCCTGGGCCCAGAGTGCCAGTTTGTCAAGAGTCGCATGAAAACAGAGCTCGGGGCTGGTCCTCAGCGCTCCACTTCAAGAGGAGTGGTGGTTCTGAAGTGAATCTGCCCCAGAGGGAATCCTTCAGGGTACTGGCAGATGGTAGATGTAGAATTGGCTTTTCTCAGGGGCCTTGACCACCCAAGAAGGCAAACATTAAGCTCAGGATGGAGGAAGGTTGCTGACAGATTCACATATAAGATAATAAAAAAGGCAAACTCCAAATGTCTGAGCAATTTTATAATTTCCCAATAGTATAGCCACTCCATTGTCCTCCACAGAGAATCAAAAGCTCATGCATGATGTCTGCTTCATTTGCTTCTTAGAACAAAATTGATGAGGCAGAGATTATAGGCATCTTTATAGATGGGAGAGGCTGAGGAGAGAAGTCAGCCTGAGGTTCCAGGGCTGGTATACTCATTTTTTTGGATTCTTTTTTCTCCTTACTGTTCTGATTGGCTGTTGGTTTTTTTTTTTGCTTTTTTTTTTTTGCTTCATTATGTTCTAAATCACTAATTTGATTCTCAGCTTCATCCACTCTACTCTTGATTCCCTGTAAATTGTTCTTTATTTTAATTAGCGTATCCTTCATTTCTGACTGGATCTTTTTTATGCTGTTGAAGTCCTCACTAAGTTCTTTGAGCATCTTTAATATCATTGTTTTGAACTCTGCATCTGATAGATTGCTTATCTCCATTTCGTTTAGCTCTTTTTCTGGAGTTTTGTTCTGTTCTTTCATTTGACCCGTATTTCTTTGTCTCCTCATTTTGGCAGCTTCCCTGTGTTTGTTTCTATGTATTAGTTGGAGCTGCTACATCTCCCAGGCTGGGTGGGGTGGCCTAATATAGTAGGTGTCTTATAGGATCCAGTGGCACAGTCTCCCCTACTTCCCAAGCTCAAGGTATGCCCACTGTGTGGGCTGTTGTAGTTGAAACTTGATTGCTGTTAGGATGTTCAGGATCAGCCACCACGTGTGTTCTGTCCAGGGTCACACAGCATAAGCTACAAAGTGCCCTGCAGATGGCTGTTACTTGTACTGGGCTTAGAGGTGCCCAGGAGAGGCCAGGGTGTAAAGCAAGGCTGGCTGCTGCTAGTGCTGGGCTTGGGGCAACTTAGTGAGAGGTATGGGTCTTGCTGAAGCCAGATGCTGCTTGTTTGAGAGAATTTAGAAAAATCTGAAGCATGTGCCAAGATAAGCTATTAGTATGGAAAAGCCACTGGAAACTGCTTGGGTAGGCCTGCAAGTTGGGTGGGGCAAGGAATCACCAGGATGGGGCAAACAGTGTGAGCCAGGTTGATGGAGTCTCAGATATGGCACATGCCTGCCAGTTCTGTGGCTCTGTTGGGGGAAGGCTCAGAAAAGGTACAGTGGCCTCTGCCTGCACTTCTGTTTGGGAAAAAGCTGCCCCCCACCTCTCACCCTGATGCCAGACAATTCAGTTCCTCCCCATATGTCTCTGGTGCTTTTCAACCTGCTGCCCCTATGCTGGAGACTGTTCATGGGCCCTTTAAGAGGAATTACCAGGGAGTCCAGCAGTTTCTGTCTTCCATAGCCTCAATCCACGCTGGTTTTTACATCCAGAAATTATGGAGACTTCTCTTCCTGGCATGGGAAACTTGGACTGGGGGACGTGGTATGGAGCTGGGACCCTTCACTCCTGAGATATTCCCCCTCAATTTTTGTCCACCACTCATGGATGTGGGACCAGCCCTTTCTGCATCTCTGCTCCTCCTATCAGTCTCAATGTAGTTTCTTCTTTGATTCTGTAGTTGTAAGACCTCCATTCAGCTTGATTCCTGACAGTTCTGAATGATGGTTGTTCTATAGTTTAGTTGTAAATTTGATGTGGTTGTACAAGGAGGTGAGCTGTGTTTACTTATGCCTTCAACTTGACTGGAAGTATTTTTCTTTTTGCCAGGTATTGTTTTTATTCCCATTCTACAAAATTGGAGAACTAAGACTCAGAGAGATTAAGTCCTTCTTGCTCAAGGTCAGAGAGCCAGTAAAATGTCTGGGGATCAAACCCTCCAGAGCATTGGTTCTGAGTCCCTTTTATAAGTATATTCTTTTACCCTTCCTTCCCCTCCCCTCTATCTCCCTACTCTCCCTTTCCTGTCTCTAAATAAGGGCCTGTTAAGCACTAAAATACTAAAGCAATATAAAGAAAATGTGAATTGTTTTTTCTGTAATCCTCAGTGCTGTTACATAGTAGGTTCTCACTCTAGAATGGGTCTTTGGTGTTTTTTTCTGAAACGTGAAGAATTGGCATGAAGGCATAGGCATCTTAAACCCAGTCATTCTTAGGGCGAACAGCATGAGGCATGCAGGTGTTTTGTGATTGTGGATGAAAAGAAACCTGAGTGACTGGGATTAATCCAGGGCTCGGCTGTGCTAGCTGGGGCTGGAACTGATGAGCCACAGCTCCATCTCTGTAACCCAACCCAGGGCACAGGGTTCCAGGAGTGGCATCCACAGATGCACCCAGGTGCAGAGCCCCTGCTAGCTTCCCCATGTCCTGAACCAGGTTCTGTTCTGGGGGGGCCAGCGGGACAGGCCTGCCTATGCCCCCCTCACCATACCTCCCCCAACAGCAGGTGTGCAAGTTGGTCAGCCAGCAGATAAGGTGACTGCCCCCTGGTGTCACATAGAAGGTTTATTAAACTGCAGAGCACCAGAATGTGTTTGTGACTGGCTGGTCCTTGGCAGCCTGCCTTTGTCATCTGTGTTACTGACTGCATTTTGCTGCCACAGCTTTATTAGGATGCAGTGACACCTTGCAATTACTCCTTCATTTGGGCTCACTAACTGGACCATATGTCTTAGGAGTCTCTGCCAGTAGATCTCTCGTATATTAATTGCCTCTGCTTTGGATTTTGTAAACACTGTGACAATAGTCATAGGTAGAAAAGGTCTCTTCAGAGGCAAAGATATAGTGGAAGGGACAGGTCCAGGCCTTGTAGAGCCAGAAGTTTATGCAATTTTGAGGGCTATCTTTAAGAACAAGAATACAACATTATGAATATGAAATTTCTGGGCCTTTGTGAGGGACTTGTGAGCAGAATGGGGGTGCCGATTATTACATTTCATTAGCTTCATGGTAAGTGTGCCTCCTGTATCTGGTGATTGACAGATGTGGAAGCAAAGGTATCCCAACTGTGATTGCCACTTGAATAGACCTGTGCCATTGCTTGTTTGGGGCCCTGTCTACAGAAATTGGTCTTCCTCTTTAGCATTCAGCAAAGGAGAAGAAGGCAGGAGAAAGAAAGAGATGCAATTCTTAACTTGCCTCCACAGAAGAGAAAAGTCAAGGTGTCCATAGATGGCTCCAGCTAACGGAGCACAAAGCAAAGGGCCAGATTGAGTGGAGAAAACGGAAATGCTCGGAGAGCTACATCAGCATCTTGCTCTTTCTCAAACTCACCAAGAAATGAATCGACACCATTTTGGAGGGAAGAGTGAGGATTAAAGTAATTAACTGAAATATCTTTCACCCATCCCACTAACTAGTCTCACTGTTGTCAATAGACGGGGTCATTCCTATATTGGCTAGTTTCTATTCCTTCTCCACCCACCACCCCCTGCCATTGCTTCCATCCACTCTCTGCCCAAGGCTACCTCTACTGATTGTATCGCCCAGGCTCCCTGGCGTTCTGGCCTACAGTTGGCCTTGACCAGTGGGAAGCACCAGCAAGAGATCACAAGGTGAAAGGAGAAAGAATGAGACTTGGGGTAATTCTTCCTTGTTCCCTCCCTACTTCAGTATCACATCTGTAGCAGGAGCTGAGCATCGTGCCTTCGTGACGGCAGCTCTCGCTGGACTCTGTTCACAGGTGCGGAGATGGCAATGGCTTCCCGCTGTTAGTAGTTTCTGGGTGACTCAGCCTGCAAAGGCCTGTCAGCTTGTCCCACCAGACCTATTATGAAAAGAAGGCATAAAGAAAGGAGGAAGGAGAAAGGGACACACAGAAAAATTGAACAACAATAAAATAATTTTTAAAAAAGCAAGAAAGAAACAGGGAAACAGGAAGAGGGCAAACCAGAGAAAGAAACATACTGGAAACTATTAAGTGAGAGCTCTTTTCCTTTGCTAAGCCCAGGCCAGCTGTCCCCAGTCAGGCTTTCCGAAAGGTCTTTGAAACCGAATCCAATGTGAAAGGCTGACCATTTGTAAAGCAGCATGGAATCCTGCGTGGAAACAAGGGGGAAGGAGATTATCACATAGTCTTGAAAGGAGGCCTGTTATTCTGAAGTTGGAAATTATGCTAAGGGTGACCCTGTGGCGGGAACATCTCTCTTCAGTCTTTACAAATTGATAAAGGGTAAAGAATAAAGCCAAGGGTCCACTTTTCTTCGGCTGCTGGGTCAGAGCAATCTGGGCCAGAGGGGAGTGCCGGAGAGCTGAGAACTTGACCACACTAACCCCCATTAGTCATGGGCCTTCAGCAAATTCCTGAACTCCCAGTGACACCATTTCCTTTCTTGTAAGACAGGGTTGATACAATGCCAATACACCCCTTCTCGCCAGAGATGCAGCAGGAAAGAAAGAGTTAATAGACGTCACATTAAACAAGTGCAAAGCACCACCCAGAACTAAATCTTTTCATAAGTTGGTGGGGTTAAGTGTTACAGTTTCATAGGTTTTCTAGCATGTTAGAGATTATAGCGATGAGAGTTCCATAGAAAACACAATTATTCAGTGAGGATACTCTAATAAGGAGCCTTCTTACAAAGGTGTGGGCAGGGTGAAGACAAACAGCAAAGAATGTTGAGTCACCCAGACGCTGCTGAGTGGGAGGCCGTTACTACCCCCGGGCCTGTGACCAGAACGCCATGAGAGCGATGCCATGGAGGAATATACTCAGGGTCACTCTGAGCAAGGCACTCAGTGTGTCTTCAACAAAACCCTGGTGGCAGGAGGTGAAAAATGCCACCACGAATCCCTTTTTGTTATTTTCCCTTAAGCTCTCTTTGGCAGTAGGTAAGATATAAATCAGCAAACATAACACATAAACATATTTATTGAGAAAACAAAATTTTATAACTATTATTCCAGAACAATTTGTCTAGTCTCCTTTTAAATATTTTGTTTATTTATTTTTAGAGAGGGGAAGGGAAGAAGAAAGAGAGAGAGAGAAACATCAATGCATGGTTGCCTCTCAAGCGCCTGCTCCTGGGGACCTGGCCCACAAGCCAGGCACGTGCCCTGACTGGGAATCGAATCAATGACCCTTTGGTTTGCAAGCCAATGCTCAGTCGAGCTGCATCAGCCAGGGCCCTAGGCTCCTTTTAATAGTGAACATTTTAGTATGTTAAAGAATATAAACTGATTTACAGAATTTTCTTTTCTTCCCCACCTCCCCCATTTTTTTTGAGACTGCGGCTAAATAAACATATCTGTAGACAAGCCCTGGCCCACAGCTCTTCACTGACCCATAGCTCCTGCCTTCCGTGGTGGGTCCATCTCCCACTGACCAGTAGGCTCCTCCCTTCGGTGGTGGGCACATCTACTCACTGACCACCACCCATTGTCTATTTCTCACCTTAGCTGTTATTCAGCTTTTGAGAAAGGAGACCAAGCGATCCAACTGGACTATTGAAGTTTCAGGGTTGCTGACTGAGTTAAGAGGTTGTAGAAGCCCGTAGGCTCCCTATGAGGAAGCTTTCTCTTATCTACTTCATAACCTTCCTCTCACTACACATGCCTTTCCACAGCCTGGGGAAGGACTCAGCAACTGGACTTTGCTCAGGAACTTTATGTGGGATGAAGCCTCCTGGGTGGCGTTAGGATCCCTGGAGTCTATTTGTGCACAGAGCTTTTCCCATAATGAGGAATTGATTTCCAAAATAACTTGCTATTGATTATCTTCCTGCATCAGGGAAGAGCCAAAAGACATCACAATCTTACGACCAAGACAAGTAAAATGAGCAGATGCTCTTTGCTCTGGATCATTACTTTCTTCCACCCTGCTTGGGGAATCTGTAAATCACCAGAAACAAGCAGCATAAAAACAATGTAAAGATGAGGCAGTGAAGCCAACCCTAAAAGGGCCACTCAACCCAGCAACCCCCCCGACCCTGCCCCGATCTGTCAGTATCTTCACGACTCCATGACTTGGGCAGGATACCTGACTGAAAATGTTCTCCAGGCTAAAATTCTGTGTCTGCTGGGAAGTCAGATGATGAAAACAAAAGGGAAAATAATTGGGCCACGGCTCTATTTGAGTTACAAAATTTCAGAAATGGGCTCCCTCAGCCTAACTCAACATAAAGAATACAACTTTATTATGCAGCATCTTCTGTTCTATGTCTGAAATGCCTTTCAGAGCAAATTTATTTGTGATTGGGACAATTTAAGAATTTCAAGCAGAAGAGACACTAAGGTCTTTAGTTAAGATGTGAAATGGACTAGAAATGCAGTGAGGCACAGAGAGCCCCCTGGGAGGGGTCTAAATGAATGCTGCTGCCTCAGCTTCAGGACCTCCAACATGAGAACCTGCCTTGGTGTCCAGACGGTTTCCCATCCTCTGCTATGGCTCGGCCTGTCTCCTTTCTGGCTTGTGCTGCTCTTGGATGAACTAGTTCAGGTTGTTCAAAGTCCATGAGACTTTAGAATCATTCAGGAACTACCGTACTGATGTCTTTCTCAGGGAACAGAAAGCCAAGTCATGTGCTACAAATGCGGGATGGAAACTAGGGACAGGGGTACGGTAGAGCAACTGAGGACAGTGGGAAAGGCTTCAAATAGTCAGTATGGAACCAGAGCAAGCATCTGCAGGCGCCAATGGGTTGCTTAAGGACGGCTCCACGAAGCACCAGGACTTGAGGAAACGGGTGGTGGGGTGTGTCCCACAATCCCACAGCTGGGATTGAGAGTGTGCTGATTATTAGTGAAGGGGCCGCTCACGAGGCAGTGGAGGGTATTGGGAAGAATGTCAGGGAAGTGACTACTGGTGAAAAACATAATGGTAGAAAAGGAGGGAAAGCCAGAAAGTGTTGCTAGACCGAGAGACGCAGCAAAGTCAGGGAACTGGAGTTCTTGAAGGATGGAAGAGAAACTCTGGCGGGACTGATTATACACGGGAGATACAGGGAAATGGCCAAGAGCGTGTGAACCCTGGGACTAAGAAGGGCTCCTGGTGGCTAATGGGGCTGAAAAATAAATAAGATAAAAAGAAGGGTGAGGGTCCTGTTCTTTTCTCCTGGTTTAGATCTTGGCTCCCCCATAACCGTGTCTGTACAGGACCTGTCATTCGTGCCAGCCCCCAGGTAGCTCAGCTTTTTTCTCTTTTTGCCTCCCAGGTTTGGGTGTCCAGGGTGGGTTCTGGTAAAGAAAGAGCCATTACCTGATGAACCCAAACTAAGTTTCTAATTAGTTCCTGCATCCTTGTTACGTCATCCCCAAGAAACATGCAATCAGAAAAATAGCATTCAATTCAGTTCCAGGTTGGAACTTCTGGCACCTCATCATGGTGCTGGTTTTCGGCGCCTATTTAAAAGCCAATGTCACCATCCAAAACAAAATCAAAATATTAGAACAATTGTTCCTTTTAAAAAGTAAAGTTTCCTAGATTTTCTCTTAAAAATAAAAATTTAGCTACCCAGAAATCCCTATCAACCAGAAGGAGGTCACATTACTTCCCCGGGCTTTAGTTTTTCTCATCTGCTAAAATATCTGAGGTCTCTTCCAGCTCTAAATATCTGCATGAATATACTTACATAGATAAATATTAATAGCTTTTACAAACCCCGAAAGAGCTTTGTTCACAGAGAAGGAGAAAAAGTCAGGTTTAGCTTGATATTTTTCCGTGGAGACGCTGATAGGTATCCTGCCCTGGTGTTGTTCCTATTCACCTTATCAGTATTTTTTTTTTTTCATTGCATCTCACATCTCAGCAGACAGCTTATCTTTACTCTCTTTCCATATTACCCTCGCCATGTCTTTGCAACTCTATTCACTCTATTGAAGTTTGGAATACTGTTTTCTTGAAAGATAACACCCAAAGCCAAATTCTTTATAAAAGACTCACTTCAGTTTGAAGGGTAGAAATGAGTTGGCAGTAAAGATAAGGTCCTCCTTTCACGTTAAGACCAAAGAATTCGGAAATCTCTAAGAAGACCAATTATTAACCGCGTACTTCCCAAACAATGCCCAAACAGATACAGTACACTTTACAGTAAAGAAATATCACCTTTAGCGAAAGGCAGGGACAAAAATTCCATTTAATCATTGTTAACGCAAGAATTTGGAGTCCCTGCAGGACTTATCGCTTCAAACATGACATCATGCATTCCTAGCTCAGTTCAATTCCCTTGTGTTGAATGTCTTCCGTTACTGAAATTGATCTTTGTTAATACTAGGCATAATGTGCTCTCCATCTCTTAAAGGAAACTGATGGACTCTTGCCATGACAGGAGATAACTGGAAATCTATATCCTCCGTACACCATCAATATACCGAAATGTCTCTTCTTTAAAAATAACAGCTCTGCATGAATTTGATCACTTTCCCAAATTAGTGTAATTGATGCACCCCAAGGCCTTAATGACTCAGAAAGTGCATACTCAAGGGATATTTAAATAGCTATTTTGTAGGCGGATAAAATATGGGCCCGTTCACTGAATACGCATTCCCCGAGTTTAGGTGACACTCAGAGCTTGGCTGAGGGCTGGCCAGTGTGTCAGGAAGGCTGCCCATAAATAACACCGAGGGCAAACGGCTTTGTACATGCATGGTCTCGTCCTTACTCCAGCTTTCAGCGGAAGATGCAAAAGGCTGCGCCTTTGAGGACATGATAATTATCACAGTAGGAATTATTAAACCAATTGTCTTCCAAACTGAGAGCCTCAGTTTTCTAGCCTATGAATCGGGGTGATAATAATAATTTCTACTTCCCAGGGCTGTTTGCTGATGTGAATCTAAATGGAGTGCCAAAGCCTTGCAGGGTCTGCAGAATCGCTCCGAGAGTCCTGGGAACTTCTTCCTGCAGCACACCCTCACTTTCTGTAGGGCAGCGGTGTTGCTCAGGAAGGCTAGTCCAGGAATGTTAATAAATGAATACATAAGTGAATAAATCCCTTCCCCAACATCTTGTGGGCATGCTCCAGCTGCATATCAGCTAGGAGGAACTGGCTGTACTACTTCTAGCTACAAGGCGGCGAGAATACCTCCACTCTTCATTTCTAAGCTGTTGGCAGACTTAAATCATCAATCATCACATTCTTCCCAAATGTGGCCTTCAAAATATTTCTCAAGACAATATTCCAGGCAGCCACCACCGATTGTTCAGAGTTGACACCAAAGATAAAATCCATTTGAGATCTCCCAGGCTATCCAAATCACTGTCAGGGCATAAAGGCTCCCCCTGAACCTGTGTTTGAATCACTGATTCATCACAGTGGCCATCCTGGATTGTCAGGACTGCCCCCAGCACTACCCATTTGTATGATGTGTGGAGAAGGCTGGGAAACCAAATCTGTTTAAGAGCAGACCGTGCTTTCTGCCAAAGGGCCCTGCAGAGGATCTCATTTGCTTTGCCTCTGCTTGGCAGTCCTCGATTCTGCCCGCCCCAACTTCCTTCTGAAGTGCAGTAGCCACTGTCTTCTACCTGAAGCTTCTAGTTTTCCTGGTCTCGGAACAGAAATCCCCACTATGTTACCCGGGTTAATAAGACCCACTCTTGCTCCTCACTTGAGTGTCTATAACCCCTTCTCTGTGTTTCTTTTGACCTCATTTGGACCTCATTTTTTCCTTACTACTCAGACTCTTGCCTGAATCCCTAACCCCTGGATGCTTGCTTATCTGCTCCCAGTCATCTGGATACTTGCTTGGTGACCTCTGGCAAGGGTCACGCACATCATGCTGGATGTCCCTCAAGGTTGTTCAGCCTCAACTAGGAAGCAATCCAATATTCACTGTCTGCTTTGTTTGCTGCCAGCTTCTTTAAATCCATTACTTAATTTAATTCTTAATGCAAAGACAGGAGGTTGATATAGCATCATTATAGCATATATGGGGGGAGGGGGGACCAAAGATTTAGAGATGTTAAACAACGTGACTGAGCTTAGAGAGGTGGTAGATGGTAGGGCTGGGATTCAGTATCTGACCCCAGAGTCTGGACACTGCCCATTCACCACACTGCTTCCTGAATTGATACATACACGGTGGGCTTTTGAGGGGTTGCACAGTATAGGGCACTTACCCTCCCCTCCCCAAAACCTCTAGCCCCAGCTCTGCTCATCAGTATGACTTGGGCTCATGCAACTCATGTGAGAAGAGGAAGAAAATAGTGGCCTTCTCTGGGTACAAGAAACACAATGCAGTGATTTGTGGCATGAGGCCTGATAATTAACTAAATAGGATCCTTTGCAATGAGACAATTTCACTTGATTTTATTGCCACATTAAAATGTGAATCTTAAGCAAAACAAGAATATAAATCTTACTGGAGGATGCTGAAGTTTAAAACAATATATACCCAACTCAATTCTCAATAGAGAAAAGTCTTTATTGAAGGCCATAAACATTTTTTGCATGCCAGGGGAGAAATATGACTATAAAACTAGCTCCGGTTTAGTGATTTGGTAAATGAATGGAATGTTTGTCTGGGTCCCAGCGGGATTCTTAGGGGATAGTCATTCAGACCCTCACATCCAAGAGCAACATTCTATAGATCAATGTTGTCCAAGAGCAGCCTTTCTCCCTGGGGGTGCTCCTGGCATTTGGGGCAAGATGTCTTCATTTTGGAGACTGGACATTTTGTTACATCCCTGAAAATAGACCCCTGCACATTCCCAAAGATACTTTGATGCGTTTCCTAAAGAACCCACAGCGGTGGTACACCCTCCTGTCCACCATGGAGCTCTGGAGCAGGAGCGAGCAAGCGGGGCAAGTCCTTGCTTCTCCAAGCTCACTCATTCCCTCTGTGTGCAGAGGATCATGCCCTCTGCTTCTGACCTACCTCCAGGACATGCGATTGCTCAGAACCAGAAAAGTCAGGACACAAAGAACAGAGAGGAGGTTGAAGTTTCCAAAGGACACTTAGCGTCAACCCTTGAACGTGGTTAGAACTGCACAGGTCCACTTACGTGCAGATTTTTTCATCAATAAATGCTGTAAATATATTTTCTCTTCCTTATGGTATTCTTAATAATATTTTCTTTAGCTTACTTTATTGTAAGAATACAGTATGTAGTTTGTATAACATACACAGTATGTGCTGGGTTTTTATTGTTATTGGTTACTGTGAGCTATTAGTAGTTAAGTTCGGGGGTGTCAAAAGTTAGATGAATTTTTGACTTCATGGGCGGTCAGCACCCCAATCCCTGGTTGTTCAAGGGTCAACTGTATTTATAAAAGGTAAAATCTTGACTCACATGAATATACAATGACATACATCATTATCAATGAGGGAACTAGCATTTCAAAGGAGCATTACAAAACATATATAGACCAATAATAATGCCGAAGAAATACAGATAGAGTTAAAATTGTTCAGCACCTACAGGGCCACAGTCAAGTGCCTCTCCGCTGAATACAGTTTGCATTTCTATGGGCAAGAATCACTTCCATTACCACCAGCACTCCACATCTCGACCGAGTTGTAAGGTAGCTCTTAGATGATGAAAGATGGATCAGAAGGGTACTCAAGATAAAACATCCAGTAATCAATTTCGCCTATGTCCAAAATCTTTCACAATTTTTTCTGACAAGATGGTTTAGTCTTACCTAAACCAAAGGTGGAGCAACATAAACACCAACCGATTTGGGAATGGGGGAGTAAACAGCATATATGACCATCTTCTTCTTGGTGTCTCTGGAAGGGGGCAAGACCTGCAGACATTTTCCCACAGGCCATGGCAGGCAAGATGCAGAGATGGTGCAGAAATGGCCTCATAGGGTCTCTCTAGCTTAGAATACACAGGCCCAACTCATTCCTGTTTCAGAGCCTTTGCACTTCTGTTTCTTCCCATTGCAAATCCGCATCTCCAGATGTTGGCGTGTTGCTTACTTCTCACTCTGATTCAACTCAAATGTCATACCTTAGAAAAACCTTCCCCACATCTGGCTCCCTTTGCAGCACCCCACATCACCTGTTTTCACTTCTTTTGTTTTTGTGTCTATGACCTGGCTCCCCTCTCTAGAGCATAGCCCCCGAGGGCAGAGACTCTCAGACTTGGGGACTGCCATCCCCAGTGCCTGGGTTATGGTGAATATTTTCAGATTGCCTGGTTGCTTGGCAGCGAAGTGAAGGCAGCCTACTGTTTTCTCGTGTGGCTAAGAGTAGCTCAGGTGCGATCAATTGGATCTGGCCTCTTACCTGGGATAAGAAGATGCCATTGATGGACCTAGTATGAATTGTAATTGCTGAGGACCAAAAAGGAAGGTGGGCATTTTAGGAAACGACAGGTTGGCCAGGCAGGAGGACTCAGCTGCCTGCGTGTACACTCATGAGAATGACTTAGTAGAGAAAGAAAGTTGACGATGTGGAAGAGAGAGAGAGAGTGCTAGAAGGGTGTCTTCGGAAAGAAAAAAGGAAGTGGATAGTCATCCGAGCTAATGCAGACAGATGCAGAGCACGAGTGACATGCTGGTGGAGGTGGATGTGGTGATGGGGCTCTGTGGAAATACCCTTCTCATTGCTTCACTTTTCTCAGAAAACTGGAAATGAAGTCATACGTCAAGAGCAAGGATGGGGAAGATGGTGATTGGGCCACAAGGGTGAAGCCCTCATGGATCCTGTTAGTGCTTTTATAAAGGAGACCCCAGAGAGCTCCGTGCCCCTCTCCATTCTGTGAGAACACAGTGAGGAGACAGCAGCCAGCAACCGGAAGCGGGCTCTCACCAGGACCCCACGGAGCTGGCACCTGGCTCTCAAACCTGCAGCCTCCAGACTGTGGGAAATAAGTTTCTGTTGTTTACAAGCCACCTCATTTGTGGTCTTTTGTTATAGCAGCCTGAGCTAAAGCCGGGTGTTTAACAGCCACACACAGGACCGCCTACAGGATGGATGTAAGCAACATGCTCTGGCCTCTCCTACCAGCATTAGCAGGAAATAAAAGAGGTGGGAGGGAGAAGCACAATGGAAAGTCAACAAAGTGCCGTGCCCTACTTTCCAAGGGTTAAGGGGCTGTTGAATTCTGAGCCAATAGTGCCTTGTGCTGTGCCTTTTATCTCCTGGGGATTTTCTCCTCTGAGGAGAACTATCTTCTCCTTAGCATTTCCAGAACTTATGGTAACCCTCCTACTGTCCCCACTCTATAACCCCCCCAACACACCCAGTTTACATGGTCATAAACTATGACCAAGTAAAGTCCTGAGAATGTACAGTGGAAACTGAGAGAGAGAGAGAGACTCAATCTTTCTCGCATGCAAATCAGGTGACCTTGATATGTGGATCAAAAAGCAGAAGAGATTTGTCTGCAGGCAATGAAGAATCAAACAGGTGTTACAAGAGGGCCTGCGAGGAGAGATGGAGAGAGAGCCCTGATGGGTTCCAGGCCCTGGTTATGGTCTTCTCCTGAAGTCTAAATGCAAACCTACTCTCAGGTGATTTGAGATACCCACCTTTTGTGGTTTTTTCCCCCCTAAGGTTATTTATTTTGTTAGAGAGAGGGGAAGGGAGGGGGAAAGAGAGTGAGAGAAACATTGATGTGAGAGGGAAACATCACTTGGTTGCCTCTCGTATGTGTCCCAACAGGGACCAAACCCATAACCCAGGCATGTGCCCTGCCAGGGAACCCAGCAATCAAACCCATGACCTTTTGCCTTTGCAGAACAACACCCAACCAACTGAGGCACCCTGGTCAGGGCAAGATAGCCATACTTTTTGTTTAGGCAAATTACCTGCTAAACAATGGATTCTAGGTCAATATAACGCTTTCACACAGTTCACCCTGTTTAATTCTCACAACAATACAGCACATACTATTACCTAATTTTTTTTTTAAGATTTTATTTATTTATTTTTAGAGAGAGGAGAAGGGAAGGAGAAAGAGCAATGTATGGTTGCCTCTCACATGGCCCTCACTGGGGACCTGGCCCGCAACCCAGGCATGTGCCCCGACTGGGAATCGAACCGGGACCCTCTGGTTCCCAGCTCGCACTCAATCCACTGAGCTACACCAACCGGGCACTATTACCTAATTTTACAGATGCTTTTTGGTTACATGGAAATTAGTTCTAGATTGAATGTTGGAAGACTTGAGTTTTAGTCTTAATTTTACCAGGACTACATCATCTGAAGCAAATTAGCTTCTTTTAGCTTCAGTCTTTCTTAAAAAGCAATTTAGACTGGTGAAAAAGATCAAGAATGCTGTTTGTTATGTATGAAATCAATGACCTGACCACGACCGAGAAGGTTTTGAATGGGCGGGAGCTGTCAGCCACCGTGGCCTCAGTCTCCTCGTCGCAAAGCGCATGAATTGGATTGTGTAGAATCTCAGACGACTTTTAGCTCTAGCATTCAACAGATTATTTTCTGGCTTCAATTACCAAGAGGTTCACTCTCAATCATGAAAGAGCTGAAAATAGCTAATAAATTTGGTGGAACATTTGGACAACACAGTTATAGACCCACTTGTATCCGCAATAATTCTTTCCGGCTCTGAAAACCCTTGAAATTTTTATTTTTTATTATGACTACATGGATCATTACTTGGCAAAGAAATTTCCCCTAATATTAATCTATGAACATAAAGAATTATGTGCTGGGATAAAAGGATATAAAAATAAAATCTATTAACTTATTGACAATAAAAGTAGTGCCTGAATTTTCATGAAAATGAACCAACAAAAGCTACCATCGAAACTGGATGAGCTCAAAATAATACAAGCTTCATTGACCTACCCCAAGTGAGTGGTTTTCAAGTTAGTTTCCCAGTTCTGTGCCCCCAGGATTTTCTTGATATTGTTTAATGGAGAGAATTGATCCCCAAATCCCAGCCTTTTGTCAGCTCACTGAGAGCTTCGACCTTGATCGCAATCTGTGCCATGCTATGTAGGCATCTCATTGCCATGCTCATTAGCATTCCTTGAATGACTGAAATTCTGGAAAACCAAGATGCTGGAACCTCGCTGCATTAACAGGGAAACATATAAACAGAACCTAGCATTGGATCTCACTGAGTTCCTAAATTGAAAACCAATTCAAACAGATTCTGAAGATAACAGTCTACCAGTTATACTGACTAGGGCTTTCTAAAATTGTCACAGAATTTGGAATGAAGTTAATTCAGAAACTGCCTGTGGTTTTCCAACATTTAAGGTTGAGAAACGATACATAGAAGGGTAGGATATATTTTTATTTTGCATTTTGTGCCTGTGTTACTCCATCACCTCGGTCTGGATGCTTGTTCAGCCGCTCCAAAGTGCATCCCTCCACGCTGCTGCTAGAGGCTCACCTGACCCTTATCAACCTCATCACCTGAAGCCTGGATGAAAATGGTGAAAACTTGATTAACTGCACCACGTGAAAAAGAGTCCTTCACCTGTCCAAGTCACCTAAGTATTATCTTCCCCTTGCCACACAGAATAGATAGATAAATATCAAATAGATACAGATAGACATAGAGGCGTATACTTCTATTTTACTTGCCTTTGTGAAGCACAGTACAAATCCTGAACTTGCCTCTTTCCTGCTCCAAGCAGCACAGGAAGCGATGGCATCTCCACCTGTAACAGAGTTGTTCGTCTTCGTTAGATCT
Organism: Micronycteris hirsuta; assembly: GCA_004026765.1. Taxonomy (NCBI): domain Eukaryota; kingdom Metazoa; phylum Chordata; class Mammalia; order Chiroptera; family Phyllostomidae; genus Micronycteris; species Micronycteris hirsuta. Next base: position 20,396 of record PVJI01003463.1, read on the forward strand.
CCAGGTCTCTGGCCCTCATTAGCCAGCCACAGCCTCTCGTTTGGTTTGCATTGCAGGCTCCCTGTATGGGTAATGACTCTCATTTTGAAAATCTCTAGAAGTTATAGCACAGAAGCTGGGCCAGGAAGAAAGGTGGACAGAAATGATGGGAGCGGTGCTGACTTCCCTCACCCCTGCTCCATCCTCTGCCTTCCAGAGAGAGGGCTGGCTGCAGGCTGCTGGGGACCAAGGAACTTGAGAGCCTGAGCTTTGTTCTGTGCTGGCTTTTCTTTGGTGAAGGGGCTCCCGGAGTTAACGCCACAGAAAGCTTAACGAAGAACAACCAGAACCATAGCCTGAAAGCACCGAGGGCTTTGAAAAGGCATCACCTCCTGCTGTGTCCTTTCTTTCCTATGCAACTGCCACAGCAACTTGCCTCTCTTCTTGCCTTGGGACCTTTGCGCATGGTGTTCATTGGGCCTGGATCTCTCTCCCCTCAGCTCTGTCTTGACAAAATTCCTACTTATCTTTCAGGTCTCAGTTTAGAGTTTCCTAAGAAAATGCCTCCCTTGGCCCTCTGATGTAATTTAGTTTCCCTTTTATTCTCTTTTAGCATCCTAGTCCCCTCCTTCATAACATGTATGTGTTGCCGTATATTTAGTTGTTGTCTTTTGGTTATATAAAACAGCATCATCAACAACAAAGGCATGAAGCTTTATATTCATGGACAGATTCCCATGTGGGAATCACCCATGAAAAGTTATTTATAGAGTACTTACAATGACCCGGGTACAATGGCTAAGCACTAAGACTAAAAATAGTCCCACTCGTTGGGTAATTACAATATGGATGGATGAGTATTATTATGGGCATGAGTAAACAGAATAGGACATGGGCTTAAGGACAGCCTCTTCATGGGATAAGGGACAGTTTTTGGAGGATACAACACAAAGAGAAACCTGAAGGGTAAGTGGCGTTAACCAGAAGATGCAAAGAAAGGGGACCAGGTGATGGCGTGAGGTGAGGATGAAGAAGCGCTCGAGGTGAACGGACTAGCTATGTATGCAAAGACTTGGAGGTAAGAGAGTTCAGCAAATTTAGAAAATAAATATCGTTCAATATGGCAAGAGTGGAGTGATTGATAGCATGAGAAGAGAGATAAGCTGGGCTTACATCTTGGATTTAGACTCTTTCAAAAACAGTGGGGAGCAACATAATTAGATTTGCATGTTAAAAATCTACCTGCAAGGTAGGGACCGGGCTAGAGAGGGCCAGTGGTAGATTGCCTTGTTGGTCCCCTTGCTCACTGCCCCCTGCATCCCCACCCTTACCATGGTCTCATAGTGAGCCCAGTGTGCTCATCTTCCTTTTAACCTCAGGTCAGGCCATGTGACTTGTTTTTGCCAATGGCGTCTGGGTAGAGGTGACGGTGTTACATTTCTAAGCCTAGGTCTTGAGAGACCTCAAGTATTTCCACTTGCCCTCTTATATCTCTGGCTTGCTGTGAGAAAAACATCCTCTGGCCAGCCCACTGGGCTCAGGCGGAGGAAGACGGGAGACAAATGGAGCAGAGCCACCCCTGCTGTTCCAGCCTGAAGCACATCTGCCCAGCTGGCTCACAAACCCATAAGAGAAAAAAGATTTTTTAAAATGAAATGCTGAGGGTCTTCTGTACGCAGCATTATCAAGACCATTGCTAACTAAGCAGGGACACGCAGTGGAAATAAAGTGATGAATTAGGAAACTATTATAGCTGTCAGTTGAAAGCTTATGATAATGAAGATAGAGATGGAGAAAAACAGAGAGATTCAAAAGATACTTAGAAAATAAAATTGCCATAACACAGTAGCTTATAGAGAGAAGTTAATTAAGAATGTCTCCTGGGGTTCTTCCTTGGGTAAGTTGTTCAGTGTGAGGGGGAACACGGGGGGAAGATGCTATGTTGAGTTGTTGAATCTGAGCTGCCTATGAGTTGTCCAAGGGGACGGGTTCAGTACACGTGGGTCTAGGACTTGGGAGAGGTCTCAGCCGGACCATAAATGAGCCCCTCGGTGGGTCCGGATAGGAACCCTAGGGAGAGAGTGGAAAGCAAGAATGTGGAGGATAGAACTCTGGAGAGGCCAGCATCCAAGGGCACGTGAACATGAGCCCTCAAAGAAGACCACCGAGTAGCAGAGAGTAGACACGCCCAAGGAAGGCAGCGTCCTGCGAGCAAAGAAGGGGAGGGCTGGAAAAAGGAGGGCGTGGTCAACTCTGCAGAGAACTGTGAGGGAAGAGGCAAAGAATTGACAAGAAAGCACAAAGAATTTACCTACCTCATTTTGCCATGTATAATGTGCACTTTCGTTGCCCACATTTTTGAGGGAATTATAAGGATGCATATTATACAAGGGTAGTGCCTGAAATACCTTGTATCTGTTCTTGTGTTTTGTAATTATTTGTTACATAAACTTTCTTTTATAATACAAAAAACAAGTATCTAAATAGAAATAAAATGTAATTGAATTAAAAATTAAAACGAAACATTTTTTTCCTGAAAGTTTGGGCCAAGAATGTGGGTGCGCATTATACACTGCAAAATACGGTAATTTACAAACAAAGGAAAGAAATCTTTGCCCAAGAAATTTCAGACAATCCCACAGTAGATGAGTCAATAAAGCCCTGACCACAGATTTTCTGGATGTTCAGAGAGTGAGCGAAAGCAAGATCCCAGGGCATTCTGAATCACTGTCCTTTCCCGGTCTCTCTGGGTAAGCTGTGCCTTGGAGCAGAACTTGGCCTTCTCTGCAGCAGGGTACTGCACCATCCGGGCCACTCTGCCCAGAGGCCTTGGCAACTCTGACAAGTCCACTCGAAGCATCCTTTAGGCCTTGCCAGGGTTGGCGGCTCTCCCTCTGACTCATTGCCCATTGATCCAGATGAACTTTCTGGCCCTGAGGGCCTGCGATGGAACCAGCCTGGCTTCTGCTGCTGAGACCCGTGGTGGCCCCTGCTTTCAACAGCACAGTGGGCTCTTCCCTCTTGCCTCCTGGAGTCAGAGTTCTGTAGACTGCTGTGGGCTGAAATATCAACACCCTTTCCACAGTGGGTGGGGGGGTGTGGGGGGAGCTGGAGAGGAGATGAGAACCTGAGAGCACTGAGTGAGCCGCTCACTTGCCCAGTCTGCAGGCAAACACACAGCCACCGAGCCCAGCACAGGCCTTGCGGGAGCTCTGAACAATTACCATCTTTATGTCCTCAGCCATTGCTCAGGTTGGGGAATGCCAGAGACTTGAAGTTTGTTTTCCTCTTCAATTGGAACTGACAGTTCCCCACAATTGGATTACTTTGAAATCAAGGAATTGCAGTTCAGATAGTTCATAAATTTATTTCTGTTCCACCTTGTAGCATTTATTACAAAGACTGATCAGCCAAAGAATATGGATTTTCTGCTTTTTATTTCCTGCTTTATTGCAGTCACTTTTCAAAGGAGGGTGGTGTGGGTAGCAGGATGGGGTGGCTCACAGACAGTGGGTAAGAGTGTAACTAAGCAGAGAGAGGCCTCCTTTTGCTGGCATGGACTCCATCCACTGCAATTCCACCCGGTTTCCTTCAGGAAGGGTCTGGACAAATATTAAGTGCCCTGGGGGAGGAAAAAGAAGGAGATGGCTAAGAGACACCCAAAACCCCACACTATGTTTGGAGCAAAGCCAGAACTGGAGTAGGCAGCCATTCTCTCTCACCTCCACCCCTGCAGCCATCTTTGGGGGGCAGGTTTAGAAAGGGCCATTGGTCAGAGAGAAGAAAAGATTATAAACTGTGGAGTTCTGGAGAGAAATTCTGGAACTTTTGGCAACCAAAGGCCATCAGTCATTGTGTGTGTACGCTGGATGTGTGTGAGAGAAAGAGAAACATATCTGTTATAAAAAGTTTTACCTACTGGTGGCTGACCCTGGGTAAGCGTGTGGGGACCCAATGATGAATTGGCCCTGTCCTCCTGAAGCTCCTAGACACATGGGGTCACTGAGCTGAGAGCCAGGTAGGGTGGGCCCAGGCTGCTACGAGAGTGCTATGGAGAGCTTTCTGGAAGAAGTAGAGGCTTCTGCTTGTAAGGACCCTTTGACATGAGACAACTGCCTTCTAAATTGGGCCCAGGTCACTGAAACACAAAAGCAGGCAGGGCTGCAGGGCAGAGGCTCGCACATGTGACGGTTTAGCAGGGTGGTGAGGAACCCTTCAGGTGGATTTCCTGGCTCTGCCGTTTGCTAGTTCTGTGGCCTTCACCTTTTGGTGTCTCCATGTCTTTATTTGTAAAAAGGCAACACAAGTGGTGTGGCTGAGAGGACTGAATGGGAAAACCCACAAGATGTGTGAGGACAGTGCTTACCTTCCAGGGGCTCTCAGTAAGTGCAGCTCTGTTAGCCGGACAGGGCCCGGCTCGGTGTGTGAGTCTCAGAGGCCATCAGGAGGGTGGGGAACACCCAGGACCTGTAGCTTCGTTCCTCTGGCCCTGTTCACACAGGGTCGATAGCTGACCTCACCCTAACCAGCCTGAGCGTTAACGGACAACTTATTTTAAAGGTCTTATTTGGGGTTTACACGCCAGCTGTAATCCTCATTCATTGCCTCGTGAAATAATAAATGGCAGGGAGCAGTCTACCTCTCCTAACCGGGGGAATGAAATCTCAAATTGGTTAAACAACTTCTCCCAAATTCCACATTGAGATTATTGAAGAGGAGGGACCTGAATTCTGATCCTCTGAGCTACAGGCCCAGGCCTCCTGATAAATCTTGGTGCTCCGCGGCATCTACTGCCTGGCGAGCTCTGCCCTGCACCATGGCTGACCTGGTATCACAAGCTGGAATGATTTCATCGAACAAGCCGAGCACAGAAACAGAAAATGTCACCTCAGGCACTTTCTTGGATGTTTGATTTTCATATAAAAGCTATTTCTAACCTTAATGAGTAAATACTGAGCGACTGTTCTCTCAGGTTCCTCTGACAGTAGAGAATGGAGGCTGAGAAGCAAGCCAGCTTGGAAGGGTCAGCAGAAGTGGACAGGGGTACCAGGCAACATTTATTGGTGTGAATAGGAACTTGACTTTGCATTTTAAGTCTGCTCGGCTGTTCATCCAAAGGAAAACTGTGGTCCGCAATTACAGAAAATCAGTAGCTAGAATTATTAATAATAGCAAAAGAAGCTGTTTGTGCAGCAAGTAATCTGTGGCAATGTTTTATAATTAATAGTCCTTTTTATTATTTAAACACTAATTAATTCCCGTTCCTAGCAATGTATTGACTTTATTTATGGTGTTATGGCAGCCCTGCCAGCTTAAAACCGTTCCTTATTGTTTTCTTTCGATAATGAAAATGGACTGTTTATTCGTTCTGTTTGCGGGTGTTTAGAAAATGGCACCTTTCCAGAGCGCCTTATGGGCAGAATATACAAAAGCACCCCCGCGTATGCTCTGGTCCTTCCAAGGAGCAGCCTGATGCATTTCTTACCTGTAGGATTCACACAACACCCCTTGAGGATTTGTCCTCTCAGCCTCCCTGTGGCTGGCTCCATTCACTCATTTATAACATGAAGAGAGTGAAATCTGTGAATGCAGCTGCCACTTAGCCGCGATGACCTGGCAGGCCTGGCTTTTGCTCAGTCACATGGCACGGTCAAGTCCCTTCGCCTCTCCAGGCCTACAGGTCGGTGAGACGAGGGAGATGGAAGTGGTTACCCTTAGAAGTCCTCAGAGCTCTAAATTTGAATGTGTTAATGGAATCAGTGACTGTGCTTTCTTGCAGGTGCATTGAAGGTTCCGACTGCTGGAAAGAGAAAAGCACGAGAAGATTAATGGGCCAGTGTCGTTTGAGGGTTCACCGCCCGCAGACACGAGCTGCCTGTTCCTGGTTAGTGTCGCTGCATCTTCCTGAAGGCTGAATTTCACTGTTTGACTCCTTCTATCCCATTAAACAATAGGCTGTCCATAAAATAAAATCTACTGAATTTCAGTTGAGGCTCTAGGCTGATGTCTTATAGGAGATATTCCAGAATATTTTCCCAAGTTTATTTATAAGATGGGAGCCTTTACATTCCATTTCTGGGGCATATTAATTTTGTTTTTGTTTTTGTCTCAGGAAGACAGAGAAGGCATTTATAAATGTCAGCCCTCACCTTCCAAGGTCAGAGCTGAAGCTCCAAGCAGAAAAAATCAACTCCAGAATGCAAATGTGCGGTACGGCTGCTGGCTTATGGTTGTGCAGGTCACTTGTTTTCAGCAACTACAAGCAATCAAAATCGTGGATTAGCATTTCTTGTAATTCCATTAGCTCTGTTCTGTTTCGTGGCTTCATACCAGAGTCCTAGCTCCACCCAGCCATCCTGCAAAAGGGTGTTTGTTTTGTTTGTTTTTTTAAAGATTTTATTTTTATTTATTTTTAGAGAGAGGGGAAGGGAGGGAGAAAGAGAGGGAGAGAGACAGCAATGTGTGGTTGCCTCTCACATGGCCCTCATGGAGACCTGGCCCACCCGCAACCCAGGCATGTGCCCTGACTGGGAATCGAACCAGCGGCCCTCCGGTTCCCAGCCCACACTTAATCCACTGAGCTACACCAGCCAGGGCACGGGTGTTATTTGTTGTACAAAGAATTTGCTCTGAACTGAATGAAGCTTGGTGCTGGGGTGTTGTTTTGTTTTGTTTTTTTTTTAATATCACTTTTTTATTGTAAAATCAGGATCCTTTTGTAGAAGCCAGAAGCAATTGAAAACTTGTAAAGTCTGGGGAATCTGGTATGACATATTTATTTATTTATTTATTTATTTATTTATTTATTTATTACTGTTGTTCAAGTACAGTTGTCTCTATTTCCCCCCCACCACTCCCTCCTACCCTCAATCTTACCCCCCTTTGTCTTTGTCCACTTGTACTTTATACATGTTATTTGATGACCCTTCTCTTTTTTCCCCTCTTTTTTCCCACCTCCTCCCCTCTGGTCCTTGTCAGTTTGTTCTTCATTTCAATGTCTTTGGTATATTTTGCTCACTTGTTTGTTTTGTTGATTAGGTTCCACTTATAGGTGAGATCATATGGTATTTGTCTTTCATGGCCTGGCTTATTTCACTTAGCATAATATTCTCCAGATCCATCCAAGCTGTCACAATGGTAGGAGTTCTTTCTTTCTGCTGCATAGTATTCCATTGTGTAAATGTACCATCGTTTTTTGATCCACCCATCTACTGATGGACACTTAGGTTGCTTCCAGCACTTGGCTATTGTAAATTGTGCTGCTATGAACATTGGGGTGCTTTTGAATTGGTGTTTCAGGATTCTTAGGGTATAGTCCCGGGAGTGGAATTGCTGGGTCATAAGGCAGTTCCATTTTTAGTTTTCTGAGAAAATTCCATACTGCTTTCCACAGTGGCTGCACCAGTCTGCATTCCCACCAAGTGTAGTAGGGTTCCCTTTTCTCCACAGCCTTGCCAACACTTGCCGTTTGTTGATTTGGTTATGATGGCCATTCTCACTGGTATGATGTGATATTTCATTGTGGTTTTAATTTGCATCTCTCTGATGGCTAGTGATGCTGAGCATCCTTTCATATGTCTCAGGGCCCTCTGTATTACCTGTGGATGGACCTTCTTTTCCACCTTGGACCTACTAACACCAAGCACTTTCCTAAATCACGACTGGAAAGGTTAAGTCTCTTGGCACAAGGAGTCCTTATTTGCCTGGGTGAATACCAACTTTCAGATGCTAGGCCCCAGCTCAATGCTCCCCACATCATTCTACTGAGCGGGTCCAATGGGAGGCCCTGCACACCCCCCCCAGATCATTTTCCCAGACTTGAATGAGCGGTCACAAGCCTTGCCAACTAGTGCTGAGATACAGCCACAATCAGTGCCCCTTGGGATATCACACAATGTTTGGAAGAGGTCAAACAAACCAACATGGTTACATTTTTAAAAAGAAAATTGATAGGGGACCAAAGGGCTACCCACAAAATTGACTTCAGGCTTTTACTCTGCTGGATGCATTAAGAAATAATGTAGGTGAAGACAACTAGACTTTTCTTTCAAAAGAAGAATATTGAGGGGGTATATGCCTTAGACATCAAAATATACTACTAAACTAAAATAAATAAGCATTTTGGTACAACTACAAAATTAGACAAAGCAAGAAAAAATAACTTATAGACCTTAATATGTATTATTGATCTATATAAAGGGAGAATTACAAATTCAATAAATGGACTTGTGGAAGTTTAGTGTTTGAGGAAAAAAATTATCCTAGACACTCCTCCTATAGCATTTTACAAAATAAAGTTCAAAGGGGTGAGATGGGTAGGAAAAGAACATGTACCAAATGAAACTTAAAATATCATAAGAAATTATAAAAAGATTTTTATCTAGCATCTACAGACAAAGGCCTTGTTAAATATAAAAACAATGGGGGAAAGTCAAATACACTTGACTGAATAAAAATTTCAAACATCTTTGTATATATAAAAGATCAATGCTCATATTTAAAGACAAACTATGAAAAGATAGTTTTCAGGGAGGGATTCTGGATAGACAGCAGGGATGGCGACTTGGTTTTAAAGCTCTCTCAAAATCCCCACATAAAAGCTGCAACTAAATAGCAAGCAGTTTAAAACCGATGGACATTTGCAGCAGTTAACTGATGCCATGTCCTCAGCTCTGAAACGCAAGCCCGGCAAACCAGCAAAAGCTTCAACACCTGCGGGATGTCAGCCTGTATACCAGGGGGTGGTGGGGAGGGTGGGGGACTCCCAAATAGACACAGGCCAACTCCAGGAGAGCAGCTGAACCTCGAAGGGGTTTTGCCCAAACCAGTAGCGGTGCCTGCAAGGGGTTCTGAGATGAGGTCTCGAAGGGCTCCAGGGGGGTCTTTATCCTGCCAGCTCTTGAAAGTGATCAGTTAGGTCTCCACTCTGGGAGAGTTCCCAGTAAGTACACAGGTTGTGCTAGATTTTGTATTGTTATTCTGTTGTTATATAAGACAGGATAAAGCAAATGAGTAATTTGGGGATATTCTGTCATCTCCTAGATCCTTGAGAACCAGGATTTGGGGCATGGAAGAAAGGAGATCCAGATATACTATAGACGAGATTAAGCAAAAATTGTATCGCCCTGCAATTGAAATCAAAGTATCACTATGAACTCATGAGGCGTGTGCGCATATGTGTTTAGAATATGACATATGCGTTCCTAAAAATCACCACAGTGAGAAAAATCATGCAATAAAAACCATGGGACTACAGAGAAATTGGGGTTAAGGGCATATCACTCAAAAACTTAATTGGTGACACATTTTTCAAAAGGATAGAAGCTTAGCAAACATGGTAGCACAGTTCTATCCATGTTAATGGGTGAAGAAATACATAAACATGGTAACAAACAGGGCATTTGCCTTGAAAAAGGCCTGGGGTTTGCTTGTGGAGGTGGGCACTGGGGGGTTGTAGAGTCTTAGGTAGTGAGAAGCCATAGAAGGGGGTGCACCCGAAACTGGGCGGAAAGTTGTAACGACAGCCATGGGTGGCTGGCTCCTCATCATCCTCTACTGAGCGTTGATGGGATTCTTTATAGCCTTAAATCTGGGTCATTTTTTCCTGCTTTTGAGATGGAGGCCTTTGAAGCATGCATTTATAATAGATACCCCTCTCTTCACAATCGAAAATGTCATCCATTGTATAGCTGCCTTTGGTGTCGTTGCTGGAGATTCTTCTGCTGCTTTTCCATTGCTTGTACAGCTGAAGACTCTGGAAACTGAAGTGATGTTTGAAACCACCAAACCAGCCACTCCTAGCAGTGAAAGGTCCCTCTTCTGCAGGATTTGGCTATTTCGATTTAAGGTCTTTGTATATAGATTGTGTTTTTTCTTTGTGGAAAAGCTTATTCCAGATTTTTTCACTATTTTGCATATTCTTACACAGCTTGGTTCAGCTTCACCTAATACTTCTTCAGTATAAAATCACCCATTGACAAGCGCAAAATTTATGTTGGGCTTAAATTGTTCCTTAATATAGCAATCATGGTTGAACAAATCTGCATTTTTAAAACAAGTGTTACAGGAAAACTGTCTTTGTGTAGATTCCATGTACCCCTCCATTAACCCTTTAGCTCTGTCCACTGACAGAACTACAAAGAATGACTAACATTTTAATAAATTAGCGATGAGCATCCCTGGCATCATATTTCACTACAAGAAATCAGGGCTGCTTGGAGGGACGGCTGCTTATGGGTCTGGGGCAGGAGCTGCCTAAGATGGGCCTGGAGCCTCTTCTCATTCCGGAGAGCAGGGGTGGTGCCAGCAACTGCCAGGGTCAGGTCAGCAGGACTCAGGAGCCAACTGAAGAAGCTCCCGCTGCCAAAAATGAGATAACATGTTTCATATGGATAATAGTTGCGTAAAAGTATTTAAATCCATCAAATATGTTTAAATCCAGGTGTTCCTAATGATATGTGAAAAAAACTAATTGGCCGCTCTTGGAGGATGAAAGGCCCTTGTTCATTATCTTGAAAACTGATGAAAATAAAGAATCAAGTATTTGTCCTGCCTTTCCTTCATGAATGGCAGCACTGGGTAACCAAATCGTAGATGAGAGGAAACATGTCTCCACGAAATTATTCCAACTACTAAATAGAAAAGAAATAATGGGACGTCACCATTTCGCAACCCCCGGCGAGTGAGCGGATCTAGGCATCGACCATCCACAGCTGTAAACATCAGGAAAAGGGAGCCGCTTGGACATCCTGTGCCTCCTGATGAAAACCCGCCCCCAGCCATCTATAATCTTGCCCAAGGGATCACAGTTAAGTTTAATCAAGACTTGGGATCCAGCTACCAATTTTCAGGAGATACAGAGCTCAGAGGAATATATTAAACTGTTCCTTGAATATGCAATTAGCAAATTCAGATTGTGAGAAACTTTACAGGTTAAAAAACTCAGGTTCTTCAACAGAAAATTTATAAAAATAACAGGGAGTCGAGGTGGAATTTATAGGTTAAAAGTGATTTCAAAGACCAAATTTTTTTCAATTGGCAAGGCTAAATTATAGTGTCTTAAGGATATACTTTTTAGTGACAAAGCTAAAAGGAAACACAGGAAGACGGTTGCTCTAAGAATCAGGGTAGTCAGTAATGAAATTAACCCAGAGAAAATAGCGGGATTGTGTCCCCATGCGCCTGTGTGTGTGGAGACTCATGCCAAGTACAGGCCTTTCTGGCCGTGCTTTTCCTAATCTGCCTGTGTCGGGATTATACAAACATTTGCCTCTGTGGCCAGATCTGTACCCTCTGCAGGAGCAGCCACCGGGCCTCACACCTCCAGGGTGACCCTTTGCCATCCCGTGAACTGAAGCTGTTTTCTGGGAGGGACAGAGCCTCTCCTTTATTCCCAGATCTCCTCCCTAAGACTGTAAATTCAGTGTTTGCTTTTTGCCTCCATCCACCCAGGAAAACAGCAAAAAGCAAAACCAATGCCTGGCCTGTCTGAGTCGTTTTCCTCACTGTCCCTGAAAGAACCCAGGAGTCTTATTTGGCTGCTTCATGACAAGCCAGTTAGACAAAGATTGTTAATCAGAGTAATGAAGGGAGAAGGGACATGGAGAAAGGGAAGGAGGGAATGAATGTGGCACAGGCAGGAACGGAAGAGGGGAGAGCTGCCCTCCCCCCGCTGCCATGTTTTTGTCAGACTATTTGCAAAGGAGCCAGTGGAAACAGCATTAACAATAAATGAGATGCATTAGACCGCGGAGAGGAGGGGGAGGAGATTGGAGCGCTGCTCCTTGCCAGCCAGGCTCACTCGGTCCCCGTATTATCCGCCAAGGTGAGTCCTTCTCAGGTGGCTGTCCCTGCATGTCCACCTCTACGCAGGCCTTCTGCAGAGGCTCACATCCCATTTTACAAATAATACACCAAACCCTGAGGACCGGGCACTTTCATTTTCGGCCTCAGCATTGAAGTTGTCACAACCCAAAGGATCTTTTAGCTAATTGATCCATTTTATTAAAGTAGCTAATACTTGATTTGTGCTTTCCAATTAACCAAGCACTTTCACATTGTCAAATGTCTCTCATAATCACCCTGTAAAGTAGTGGTAGTGATCAATTTTATAAATTAAAAAACGGAGTAAGTTTACTCCATGCATGCCCCCATGTGTGACCCATGGACATGGATAATGATATGGGGATTGCCGGAGGGGAGGGTGCTGGGCAGAGGTGGGCAAGGGGGAAAAGTGGGGACAACTGTAATAGTAAGACAATAAAAAAAGGAATTCAGGTGTTTCTATTATTATTCTTCCCATTGGGACAATTTCCATCAGTTCAAATCCCTCCATCTACGAATTCACCTAGATTTGTATTATTTTTTCCTCCCATTCAACAAATATGTACCGAGTATCCCCATGGGCCAGGCACTGAGCTAGGCAGAGAGTGGGAAGTCCCAATGAATACGCAGTCTTACCATTTTATTCAACGGGCTATCCAGCTGCCAGTTTTCCTCTTGCTACAAATTCTGATTCTGTGATAATTGGTTCTTCTAATTAAAGGAATAACAATAGCTGCCATTGGTTCGGCACTCGCTAAGTGTCAATCACGGTGGTAAGCAGTTTACAAATGCAATTTTATTTAAAGCTTTGAGTCCACGTCTAAGCCCAGCGCTCATGCTTGTAAACAGTCTGCTGTAACACGCAGTTCTTTTATGAGGGAGAGTGCTTCACTTTTCACGTCAGCTCCCCACCTTTTTACAGATTCAGTGAGACCCAACACCCTAGAGAGACACCTCGCACCGGTCTGAGCCAGCAGCGTGATTCTGCCAGTATTTCTCTCCCGTTGTGCTTCCGCCTTACACCAGTCAGCACTCCAGGTGAGGGTCTTTTCAGAAAAGGGGGATAAAGGAAGATGAGATTTCCTTCTGAAGCCGAGACAGCAGCTGCCTCTGGCATACAGACTTTGGATTCCCGTTGGTCAGGCCAATGAGACTTTAGAAAACTTAGGTTAGAGTCACACGTCCTGGCACCCACCTCTTTCCAAGGTCATCCCCAATATCCCCTGATGTTCCAGGAAGGCACAAAGGAAGGAAGAGACGGCGATCACAGAGCCCCCCGAGGGTGATGGCTTTCCGGGCCTCACTTCTGAGCTTGCAGCCCTCACTGCAACAGCAGCCAAGGCACCAAAATCCACCCCAACCTCCACAGAGTCTGAGCTTCCACGAGACCCCGGTTGACTGGAATTCACATTAAAGTCCCAGTACATGTGGAGGGAGTGCACTGCAGCACAGTGGTTTTCAAAGTGTGTCCCCAGAGGCCAGCAGCATCTGCAGGACCTGGAAATGTGTTAGATGCAAATCCCTAGACCAAAGGAATCAGAAACTGTGGGGCTGGGGCCCAGCCATCCCAGTTTAAGAAGCCTCCCCTGTGACCCTGAAGCATGCTGAATTTGAGAGCCCTTGGTATAGACAATTAATTACCTCTCTGGGCCCTGGCTCACTCATACATCACGTCGTAGGCTGCAATCTTGGCCCACATTTGGGGGAATAAAAGGAATGTCCTGTGTGCTCAGGTTTTCCCTTCCCCATCTTATCACCCTGGGGATAGTTCTGAAAACTCAAGCTTCTGAACAAAACCTCTCTTATTTCTAATTTAATCCTTCATTTGCATCGCCAATAATAGTGGGAGGAAAGAAATTCCAGGAGACTAATTGGCTTTTAAGTGCTTTATTGTAACTAATCGGAAGCATGCCTGGGAATGGAAGGCCATACAGATCTCTCTCCAGACCTCGGACCTCCATTTCTTTAGTGTGGGGAGGTACCAACACCACTCACAGATATTCATGGAAAGAGCAAAGCTGTGCCCATTAATTCCTTCAGCAAGTCTTTTTTGAAATTGTCCTATATGCCAAGCACAATGCCAGGTACACAGACAAACATGACTCCTGACCTCACAGAGCACGGTTTTAGTGGAAGAGATGGGCACCAACTACAGCCTGGGAGCATGGCAGGGGAGCGCGTAACCAGGAGGCTGGCCTTGTCTCCAGCCAGGGAAGGCTCCCTGGGGAGAGGAGGTGTGCGTTGAGGTCTGCAGGAGTTAGCTAGGCAAAGGCAGGTGTTGATGGTGGTAGAACGCTGTGGGCAAAGGGCCTGAGCAGGAGTGGTGGGTAGAGACCATGGTGGGCAGGTTTATAAAGCTTTGGGTCTTTATCCTAAAAACAGTGGGGAGTTTTTGAAGGGTTTTAAGCAGAGGAGTAGTAGGGACAGACTCACATATTGCAAAGCTCACCCTGCCTTGGAGCGGGGAGGGGTGCAGATAGCAGAGGAGAAGCCAGTTATGAGGCTAGCAGAGTGGTCCAGGGGGTGATAACCAAGTGCTGGAGGCGAAAGTGGGAGAATGCAGACTGGAGAGAGAAACTCAGATGAAACCCACAGACCTTGGGTAGATGGGATATGGGGTAGGAGGGTAAAAAGGCATCAAGGGTGTCTTTTAGGTCACCAGAAGAGGACACCAGACAAGAGCTGAAAATAGGATGAGCGCTGGATTGGGAATGAGGGAGCAGTGATCAGCTACAAGTGCAGAAGTGGTGCACCCCAAAAGGACAAGTGGTGGTCTGCAGTGAATAAGGCTCACTTAGTCATTAAAGTAGCTGTCCAAAGCTCTCAGTGGTGATCTACTGTGTTAATTAGGGTCCTGTTCCTCCTACTGCAATCCCTGGGGTTTGTTCATTCATACCTTTACCAGCAGGTGGAAAGAGAAGGGAAAGATGGGGAAGGGACTCAGTTGGGTACATGTGGATAAATGGAAACTACATGGCCTCATCTACTCAGAGTGGAGGTTTACTGTGACTCTTTAGTTTATAGGACAGCAGTTGTGTCCCTGAAGGGGAGGACTGCATATAAATGCAATTTACATCTCTGGCAACTTCCTACAACCACCCTTTAATGAATTAGTCAAACCATCAAGGCATCCAGATTGGTTCCTGCCATCCTTTCATCTTCCAGGTTGTTTGCCTTTAAAGCTTAGAATGGAATTGAAGAGTATTTATAGCAATGGGACATTTTTGTGGGCCTGGGGGAGAAGTCTTCAATAAATAAACACGAGAGAATTGCAGAAAATAAACTCGGTCAGTGGGGTTTTTAGGCAGGTTTGCAATGACTTGTTGCTTGTCTAGGAAAGGTGCAGGGTCAGCAGCCACCACTGGGCTTGGACATTATTTGTGTGGAAAAGAGAATGAAAAACAATAAAAATTTAATTGTACACAATCTATTTGAGGATGAAGACTCCTAATAGATTTAGGTTTCTGTATTAGTCAGGGTTGGAGCAGGAATCAAACAGAGCATTCAGAAAAGATGATTCAAGATAAATTAATGAAGGAATTATTTCTGGGGGTGTAAGCAGGGATAGAGGAAGCCAATACAGGATGGTGAAGCACCCTGATATCTGGAAAGCTCTAACAGCCGAAGGCATGGAAGGGGAAGAAGAGAGAGTGGTTAATTATTCCCCTAGCTGTAGGTCTACCCTCAATCTGCAGAGGAATGAAGCCACTGCCAACTACAGCTCAGCGGGGAGGGAGCCTGGGGAATAAGTATCTGAACCTCTCTTCTTGCAAGTGCTTCTCATTGGTCCGTCCCAACTAGAAACCAGTGAGCAAGGGAGCCCACTGGCCCAGTTCACACAGGACTCCCTGGGCACAAAGCAGCGCAGGAAAATGGGAAGTGTGGATGAGCACAGACAAGCAGAGGGCACAGGAGCTGAGAGGCTGATTCAGGTTTGCAAATTTATGTAGATCAATAGATTTATGCAGATCTATGTATTTCACTGCCAATAAATATTCTTTTGGTTTTATAATGATATAGTCCATCTCACATTGATAGTATTAAACAAAGCAGCAGCAGAAAACAGAACTGCTAGCCCAGGATGTGCCTGGGGTAAGGGGAGGGGAGGAAACTGGACAGCGAGTATCATCTGTCTGTAGTTTCCTAGGTTCCCCCAACCACCCTCCATGACGTCAGCTGTGCCTCTGGCCACTGGCTGGTTCGTTCTTTCCTTTCCTTCCTTTCTTTCCTATCTTTTCTTCCTTCTCTTCCTTTTCTTTTCTTTCTTTCCTTTTTAAAATATTTTTTTCAAAAGGAGACAGGGCTTGGATTATTGATGAAATCAAAAGGGTAAATTGGAGGATTACATGTCTCCATCCTGCCAGTTGTTTGTCTAGCAAACAACATTTCCTCTGTAAAACTTCAGCCTCCGTTTGAAGTGCGTGGACCAGACTAAAGCAGGCAGCGAAGCTTCCCTGAAGAAAACCCTCTGTGATCCTGGCTAACTTTGATCTGCTCTTTCCCATATGCCCTAGGCACCCGAGTCCACCAGGACACTTTCCCCTCTGCCTTGTTTTATTCCCCACAGCGCAGCACATTCAGCAACAGACTTTGCTCCCGGACCTTTCCTTGAGTAGACATATTCTCTCCTCACTGGAATTTGCTAATTTTAGAGCAGTTAAAGTGTTCCCTACAGTGAGTCCAGGAACCCCTGAGCGCCCCACCAGAGAGGGAGGCAGACCCGCTCAGACACTGCCCTCTGCTGGAAACTGTTGGGACTGCTCAAGTCTTCAGCAAGGGCTGTGGGGCACTTCCGATTTGTCCGAGGCTTGTGCTCGGTTGTAGATACACCTGCAACGTGGTTAAGGCATTACTTAGAAAACCTCTCTCATTAATAACATGGATGTAAAGAAACACTAGAATATTATGCAGAAAGGTTTTTTTATGGCTTGGTGTCAAAAAGGATTTCTAAACCAGACACAAAAAAGAAAACACATAAAAGAATGATAAACCTGACTACATCAAAAACAAGAACTTCTTTATGGCAGAAGACACCTCACACAAAGTAAAAGGACAAAAAGAAAATACTTGCAACAAAGGATCAGTATCTAGAGTATATAAAGAACTTCTACAGGTCATAAAGAAAATGCGCAACAATCCAATGGAAAAAAAATGTCAAAGGTATAAAATACTAATCCATATAAATATAAAATTTTATGAAATAAAATATATAAAATATAAATTTGGCTCCAAAATGCATGACAAAAATGTTCAATAATTAGAAAAATGGATATTCAAACATGGTGGAGTCTTATTTTTGTTTTAACATACTAAATTAGAAAAAAATTAAAAGGGTATAGGAGAAAAGATATTTCCACATGCTGCAGACATGGTTGTAAATTGGTATGATCCCCTTGCAGAGTAATTTGTCAGTATCAATTAAAGTGTAAAATGTTTGTACACTATGTATCAACAGTGATTCCACATCTCCATTTCTGCCCCAGCGAAACTCTCACCCCTGTGTTCAGAAGGCAGGCTCAAGGGCATCTGTGGCAGCTTTGCAATCGCAACAAATTGGTTCATCCATTACACACAGGTGGTTTTTAAATATACTATATGTACTGAGGTAGAAAGTTCTTCAAAACCTATTTTTTTACACAGAAAAAAAAATCTTTATTTTGTGAAGGCACAGCAAATTCTGCCAAACCTTACAAGTACACTGGTCATTCAATTAGCTTCAAAACCTTTTTCTGAGTGAGCGAAAATCAAGCTGCAGAATAACACAAAATATGAGAATGTATGTAAGAACACCCCCGCCCATTAAACAGTATTATATTTTTTCTATGGGTCTGTTAACGCGTGGTAGAATGTAGAGAAGAGGACACATCAGCCTGACGGTAAGAGTCTACTCTGGGGTGGAGGCAACGATTGGAGATGGTGCGCAAAGGTGCCTTCAGCCTTATCTGTAATGCTTTCATTTTTTAAATAAAGAGAATATATTCATGCATTGCTTGTATAATTAAAATGAGTAAAAATTATTCTTATTTAAAAGGAAGAAAGCCTTCCCTAGTCTTTGTTCATCAGCACCTGGAAAGACTAGAGAATCATGGAGCTATAAGCAACATGGTGCCTTGGGCGGTGTGTCAGGGGACCCGCTAAGCAGAGGGCAAGGTGGTTGTCATGGAGACGGCTGCCTGCCGCGCAGACCACCCTGTGCACTCAACTACACGTCAGACCATCTCGCATTCAGTGTTACACTTTTAAGTGTTGCTTCACAAACTCCATAGTAATAACACAACGCCTAACACTTACTGAGGGTGTTTGACATTAAAATATAATTATCTTATTTAATCCTTTACTCTCTCCCTTTCTCTCTGTCTTTCTCTGCCCCCCCCAGCCCCCCCCAGTCTCTGTCTCTCTCTGTCACTCTCTCTGTGTCTCCTTCTCAGTCTCTTTCTCCAGATGAGATTACTTAGCTTTAGAGATACTAAATAACCTGTCCAAAGTCAGTTGACCACTATGTGGTAGAGTTTGTCCTAAAACCCCAGCCGCCACAATCTCAATGCTTTAAACCATGTTACACCATCATAAACATCTTTGTAAGTTTTGTTAACCTCAAAACGTCAGTGTCCTGCCAGGAGGTTTCCTCAGTGTCTCTGCCACTCAGGCCACGTGCATTTGCCACATTTCTCTGAATCAAACAGCCGCTGAGTCATTCTGGGAGAAACATCTACCGTAGGATGAGGTGTTATTTAAGCCGGTACAACCAAGACAAATACACACTAAAAGAGCAACTAGGAGGTTAGAAATAGTCCTCAACCAGAAGGCAACTTCAAATATTTTTAAAGTTAATTTTAGGGAAAAAACTAATCAGTAATAGCAAAGCTTAAAAGTCTGACAATAATGGAAGCCCTGCAGAATTCTCACAGGATACAATGTGCTCCCTCTTCCAAATTCTGGCCATTTCTTGTGCCAGGATAAAACGTGTCCCAATGATGCAGCGCTGTTCTCACTGCTCGATCACTCTGCCCAGCAAAGGGAACACAACTGAGTGACGTCAGGGATCACAGGGCCCTGTCCAGGGCAGAGGGCCGGCCAGTGGGGCTCCCCAGGTCCTTTTCTCTTGCTGAGGAGGAAAAAAGCTTCCCAGGGAGGTTTCCAGAATAACTGATGAGTGGAAGGGGCAGCAGGTTTACAAATCAGAGCTCTGATTCCTTTCTTTCAATTAAAAAAATGAATTAATCCCTATTTGGCTTCCTACTTGAGAACAGGTGTGTTGATGAATAATACATAGACAGGCAGGCCACACATAGATCTTGAAGGCCCTGAAGTCTGAAAGCAAATGAGACCCGGAGTGTTGAGATTACACAGTAGATTTTAAGTAGCATCGCATAGGCAACGAAACCTGGGAAAACACAAGAGATGCCCTGCACATAATAAGCACAGCGAGGCCCCTGGCTATGTACGCAATTGAAAGTCGTAGGTTCCCACTTGAGGAAGGGCAAATGAATCAAGAAATACAATCTAAAAAAAAAAAACAGATTGAAACATTAGAGTTTTAATGAACCTGAAGTTTTAGGGCAGATAATTAAGGACATTTAAATTTTGCTTTCTGGGTCGCAACTCCAAACCCTTGCACGCACCAGGACGGACAGGAGAGGAACAATGGAGTACAGCAGACATGGGGGGCGGGGCAGGTAGCTGCAGGGCTCCTGGATCCATTCTGGGGTTTTACTCCTGGGCCCCCAGCAGCTTACCCCTGGCTGTTCCGCCCACCGAAGACAAGATGTGTTTTTCTATCTGCTGAACAAGGGATAGTATCACAGCATCATATGCATTAGGAAGATTAAATGTCAGCAAAAGCCTTGTGATGTAGGATTTCTTTTTTTAAAAATATATTTTATTGATTTTGCTATTACAGTTGTCCCATTTTTTCCTCCCCTTGATTCCCCTCCCACCATCATTTCCCTGCCTTAGTTCATGTCCATGGGTCATACATATAAGTTCTTGGCTTCTCCATTTCCCATACTATTCTTGACCTCTCCTGTGTATTTTGTACCTACTATTTATGCTTCTTATTCCCTGTAACCTTTCCCCCATTCTTCCCCCTCCCCGCTGATAACCCTCCTTGTGATCTCCATTTCTGTGAATCTGTTCCTGTTCTAGTGGTTTGCTTAGTTCTTTTTTGTTTTTGTTTTCTTTTTTTTAGGTTTGGCTGTTGATAGTTGTGGTTTGTTGTCATTTTACTGTTCGTATTTTTGATCTTCTTCTTTTTCTTAGATAAGTCCCTTTAACATTTCCTATAATACGAAGGAGAAGAGGAAGAGCAAGAAATTGAAAATTTATTTGAAACGTAATGAAGGAGAACTTCCCTAATCCAGCAAAGGAAATAGACTTCCAGGAGGTCCAGGAAGCTCAGAGAGTCTCAAAGAAGCACATACCAAGGCACATCATCATTACATTACCCAAGATTAAAGATAAGGAGAGAATCTTAAAAGCAGCAAGAGAAAAGGAGACAGACACCTACAAAGGAGTTCCTGTAAGACTCTCAGCAATGTAGGATTTCTAACCAGCGGGGTCTTAGCCTACACCTCTTTGGGGGACACAGGAAGATGTTGAAAAATGTGCCACTAGCCGGCCTCAAGAACATGGGCAAGAATAACCTACCTCTTCATTTGGTCCTTCAAAGGCCTTAGGAGTCCCCGGTTAAAAAGGAAGCCACGCGCATCACTGCGACCACTCCTCTGTTAGGAAGTGTTGCTGTCCCACGGAGGGGTAGTTTGAGATCGCAACAACTTTAATGTGAATGCCTGTGTGGGTACATGTGCACGCACACACCACACACACACAAACACACACTTTTTACCAGCTCTGTCGAGCAAAGAATTTTCATGAATAAAAGATTTGGATTTTTTTTCAATCTTGTGCAAATCCCTTTAGGTATTCTCTTGAGATAAGACACGTCCTTTTAACCTTGCCTTGTTTGAAAATGTAACAAGTGAAATATCGCCCCTCCACCCATCCCTCCCCCTTAAGTAACATGGCCCGAAATTCGCAGCAGAAGGTATTGCATTTGGAGCTGTGGCAGGCAGCATATTAACATGTGACTGAAAATAGACAGATCCCTTAAAAGTCTGCCCACATTGCAGAATTGGAAATAGATGAACCCCTTTCCCATTACAGCAACAATATTACAAGGCAGGATTTGTTTGCAAGAAAATGAATTGGCAAACAAGCTGGGACTAGAAGGTGGCTCCCGCCTCACTCTCCAGCCTGAGCAGGACTGGAGAGGGGAAACCCAAGGCGGTGGTGGGATCCGGGGGGAGGCAGGACAGCGGCTGCACAGAACACCCGCCACCCCGATATCTCTTTCCAGACGGCCGCCCTTACAGATGGAACGTCCCCTTGAGTCTCGTTGCTGGAGCCCGGTAGGGTTGGGTTCAGCAGCTTGTCCTGTAATTTCCCCCTGTTGGAACCAGTCCTTATGGTGGAGAGAGTATAGACTCTGCCTGGCTCCACTGTATATGAACCATGTGACCTTAGACAAGGCAGAAAAAGACATGTCCAGAGGTGGACTGGAGTAGGTGAGGGGTAGGGAGGAGACTTTGAGAGAGTTGCAGAGCCTGACATGCTAGAGATAGGGTTGCACTTTAATATGGGGGCACACACCACAGTCCTTGCTCAGAAACCCCCACTCAGGCTTCCCCACCCCCATCTGCAGGTCTTCACTCCCGCTGGCTGTGAGTCACGTTCTGACCTCTCTCCAGACATCTGTCCCCACCCTCCCACACACCCGTTTAGCACCTCCCAGGCGCATGGCCCTTCAATAGCCAGTGAACCTGTAGAAGGTGGTAGCAGGTGTCAGAGCTGAGAGAGAAAAAATCTCAATCCCCACTGGAGGGTGAAGATCATTTTCTGCATTTCTACCTAAAGAAAGAAGTGAAAAGCATGAAATCACATGCCAACAGGAAGAAAGAGTTTAAACCAGAGTAACTTTGACAGCAGCAGGCACCAGCAGCTTCCAGGTCACCACTCCCAGAGCTGAACCCCTGGGGAGAAATGGGACTGGCAAGCAGGGACACGCAGGTAGAAGTCACCTCGCCATCTACCTGGTGGCCTGCTCAACCTTTGCACTTGGACGTGCCTCAGGCTCTCAGGCTCCCCCTGCCCCAAACTCACCTTGTCCCGTCTCCCAAATCTGCTCCGCTCCTAGGTCCCTTCTTACATAATGACTCCTGCCCCAGACAGCAACCTGCGAGTCTCCCGGGACTGCTCTTACTCCCTCATGTTACCCCGCTATGGCGCCAGCCACAGCCACCCAGCACCTTCGCCCTGGCAGTTCTGTCCCTGCCTCCCCCACCTCCTCGGCCATCGTCTCCATCCGGCTCCATCGTCTCCTGCATGGACCGCTGCTGAGGCCTCCTGGCCAAGCTCCACTCCAACCCGCTGACCCAGCCTCTGTTTGCTCCCAGGATATTTCTCCCTGCCTAAAATTTCAACTTCGATGATGGAACTTCTCTTTTTAAAATCCTTGAGAAGTTTCCCTCCACTGTCAGGGTGAAGTCCAAACTCGGGCTGGAGGCCAGGGCAGTCCAAGCCCTGTCTATGCCAGGCTATTCCACACACACATAGCTTTGAAAAGTCTCCTTGCCTTGTCTGCACAACAAACTCTTCTCACGTGTCCCTCCAGACCCCCTCAGCCCTCCCTCTTGCTGTCTCAGGCGTTTTCTCTGTCACACTAGTCCTGCACTGGCTCAGTCACATTTCTGCCTCGCCCACTGGATCCCTGAGAGCAGGGACTCCTCAGGGCCTGGGACGGTGCCTGATGCAAAAGTCTGGACAAAAGTCCGTGGAAAGTGTGAGCCCGTGAATGGTTCCCTCCTGGGTGGGGAGAGGCTGTGGCACCTCGGGGGCGTGGTGGAGAGAAAGAGGACGGCGTCCCACTCCTCGGGGACCTGGAACCCTGCCTGGGACAAGTCCCGGGCCTCCAGGTCACAGGGGCCATCGAGCACGGACGCCAAAATCCATCGGAATCACAGATGACATGTAAAAATATAAATGTCTGACCTGATGATGTCATGGGTGAGATATTCCTGCGTGGTCCTGAGATTAGAGAACGGCCAGTCCCGCATTTTGTCCTCTTCTGGAGGCGTGTCCTGAGCGGGATGCAGGCCCAGCCGCCGTCAGGATCTACGGGAGTCAGGCTGTAGGGACATCAGAAACGACCTTGTACAAGAAAACGCCTTTTTTTGTAACACTGTATGGTGACAGATGTTAACTAGACTTATTGGGGTGATTGATCATTTCACAGCATACACAGAGATCGACTCATTATGTTCTGCACCTGAAACTAATATAATCTTGTATGTCAGTTATACATCAATTAAAAAAATCACTGCTTCACTAGGGAGCTCGATGTGCACAGGAAGCTCGAAGCTAAATTCACTCGCTATTTTTTTATTGAGGTAAAATTCACAAAACACAAAAGTCACCATTTTAAAAGTGTACGACTTAGTGGCTTTTACTACATCCGCAGTGCTGTGCCACCGTCACTTCCACACCCAGCACGTGTCCCTCGCCCCACGGGAAACCCTGGGGCAGTGACGCGGCCTCCACCCCCGCACCGCTCACCTACTTCCTGCCTGTAGATTTACCTTTTCTACTTCACATTAATGGATCACACAGTACGTGGTCTTTTGTGTCAGCTTCATTCACGCAGCATGATGTTTTCAAGGTTTGTCCCCGGTTCAGCACACACCAGAACTTCGTTCCTTTTCATGGCAGAAAAATATTCCATTGTGTGGGTACCTCCCATTTGTTCATTCATCAGCCGAAGGACATTTAGGTTGTTGCCATTTCTTTGGCTATTATGAATATTTGGCTGCTCTGAACATTTGTGCACGAGCCTTCGCGTGAACGTATGTTTTCATTTCTCTTGGATATATAGACAGAGTGCAATTGCTTCATCAAATGTTTCACAATTGTTGAGGAACTTCCAATGTGCTTTCCTCAACAGCTGTACCATTTTACATTCCCACCAGCAACATATAAGGGTTCCAATTCACTCAGTTTTTAAGGATCTTATGCTGAGTTCCTAATATTGGGGCTTTTCCTGCAGACTGTGCAAAAATACAACCAGTTGGATAGCAACAGAGTCAGAATCTAAAATCGGAAATGGGGAAACAGCCTCAGGCTGCATCTGGGCTGATCCCTGACATCATCAGTCCATCAGTCCCCTGTCGTCAGTCAGGCATCTCCCAAGGTGTCACCCAGGGTGGGGGTTCTGTGCAGTTCAGAATCACAAGGACAGCGCACGCCTTGTCTCCTTGTTCTGTTAGGTAAGAATGCCCACGTGTGTAATCTCCACTGGCCCCCACTCACAAATCGGATGAGGAAAAGAAGTGAGGCTACAGCCCATTTGGCAAGTAGGAAGGAGAGACCCATTTCAAGGAACCATTTTTGTCCATTGGAATTAAGAGTTGTTTTCCAGCCAGAACACTGGGGAACCCTCTGTGGCACACAGGGGTACCAGCAGCAGGGTGCAGGATGGCTGACTGCCAGGCAGGCAAAGAGCAGCTGTGGTCCAGTCTGGGGTCAGGTGATATGCAGAAGTCTAGGCAGGGGGGAGATCTGAAAGCACCAATCACAGCACAGCCTCAGGGCATGAGTCTGAGGAATGGGACCAGGTGACAGGTGAGAAAAATGCAGGGTCGTGGTAGACCCCAGAGGCAGGCAGGCCCACAGGCCTTTGTGCTCAACCTTGCCTGTTGGTCCCACCTCCTAGCATGTGCTGTCCCTCCCCAAACTACATCCCAACAATAAAAACAACACTTATCTCGAGGTCCCTGAACACAGGAGCACCTCTCAGCTCACCCTTCATTATTAATGTCACTTGTACCTGTTGTTTCCAGCTCCCTGAAAATTTACACCCCTGCGCCATCTCTGGAAAACCACTTATTCTTCAGGTCTCAACTCAAGCACTTCCTGCTGTGACACCTTCCCCTGATGCTCTCAGGGGGCCGGGGGCTCCCTCCTGCACGACCTCGGCCCTGTGTCATTATGCTAGGGTGGCCCTGCTCTTACAGCCCTGATTCTCTTCCTGTCTCTTCCCCTGCCAGGGGGTGAGCAGTGCCAGGGCGGCTGTAGCACACAGGTGACCAGTGCCTAGGGGACGAAAGGCTATTTTGTTACAAGTCTGCTCGTGGGGAGCTGAACAGGGAGTGACCAGAGTTGGCGACAGACAGAACCAGGCCAGGGGATCAGGGCTCGACCACAGGAAGCACCAGGGAAATCAAACAGAGAC
The DNA here is from genome assembly GCA_004026765.1 of Micronycteris hirsuta. Taxonomy (NCBI): domain Eukaryota; kingdom Metazoa; phylum Chordata; class Mammalia; order Chiroptera; family Phyllostomidae; genus Micronycteris; species Micronycteris hirsuta. Next base: position 45,480 of record PVJI01003463.1, read on the forward strand.
TGGGAGAGGGGGAAACTCTTGAGAAAAGGAGCGGAAACAAGGCCAGGGGAACACAAAACTCCCAGGCTCCATGGAGGCTGACTTTGGGTGGCCCCGGGGACATAGAGGCTGCTCCTCTTTTGTACCATCCTCTGCACTGCGGGTGCTCCTGACCAGCGGGTAGTGATTCATTTCCTGTCTGCCTCCTCCTCCCTTTCTCCTTCCTTCTTTCCCGTGCTCTCTTTCTCCCTCTGTCTTTTTTCTTCCTACCTGCCTTTCGAGATACTGCGGGGTGTAGCAGGGGAAATAAGAGTAAATAAGTGAACTGAGGCTGTGAGCTTAACATGGTAGAACTCAGACATGCATATACACAGACCTCCCTAGAGGGACCCACGGGTAGCGCTGAGATTTTGCATCAATTCTGATTGCTTTGGCTGCAGACAACAGAAAGAAGACGGAGAGTGGCTTTGTTAAAAAAGGGATAATTTTTCTCTTTCCCAGGAGGGTCAAATGTGAGCCCTGGTGGACTGCTAGGTGGCTTTACAATGCTGTCAACATCCCAGGCTCCCTCTCTCTTTCTGCTCCTCCTTCAGTCGCATGTGGCTTTCGTTCTCCTGTTCACAGGAAGGCTCCTGAATGTCCAGGCCTCCCAGTCGCAATCAGGCAGTTAAAGAGGGGAAAGGAAAGGTGGGAAAGTGAGTGCAGAGTGCCAGCGGGGTCTGTCCCTTCAGCTTACCGTCTCATTGACCGGGACAGGGACAGATGCCTACCCTGCCTGAAAGGGAGTCTGGGGAGATGTTTATTTTTAACTGGACATATTACCACCCTGTAAAAATATTGGGGTTCAGTTAGTAAGGAAGAGGGGAGAATGGATATTGAGGAGGCATTATCAGTGTCTGCCATGGATTCCAAAGGCAGCCTTCGTTCTACTAGGGAACACTGCTTTCTGAGGGTCATCAGACCGGGATGAAAACACCAGCCCTGAAGATGAATGGCTAACCTTGAACCCCAGCTCTGCCCCTCACTATCTGTGTGACTTTGGGCCAATTGTTTTATCTTTTTGTGCCTCATTTTCCTCGTCTATAAAACTGAGCAAACAATGACACTCAACTCACATATTGCTATGGGGATGAAATCAGTTAGCACATGTACAGTGCTTACAGCAGTGTCTGGTGCAGAGTTAGCCCTCAACACGTATCAGCTGTTTTTGACTATTATTGTTTACTGAATATTTACTGTATGCCAAATGCTCTACGTTATCTTCTCTAACCCTCACAACAAATGTATGAGGGAAATAAGTGAGTTCAGGAGGGGTCTTGGCTCCACTGCCTGTCAGTTTGCCACTTCATTGAAGATTTCTAATCCTTAAGAATTTCTTTAATGAAAATATGTCATGAAGAACATACGCCCGTGTCTTCTTCAGCAAGCAGCGCAACAGTTGACGCCAGGGCAGAGATCAGCAGCATCAGCACACCCGGATGCCAGAGAAAGCCTTTCCCCGGCACCTTCTGGTAGGTTTTGCCCTCAGTTCAGTTCCAAGTTTTGAGTGAAGAGCTAATCCAATTTCTATTCGTTCCTGCTCACTCTGCAAATTGACCTGCCATCCCAGGTACTTAAAGAAATGTGTTAATGGCATAAATGTAATAAAACCGAGGCTGATGCACTCAGAGCTTCCAGTGGACAATTAGGACAGGGTGGAATCAACAGAAATGCTAGGTGGAGGAGCGTGGGGGTGAAGCCAGGCTGCAGCTCACAGGAGATTCCAGCAGCTGGGCCCCGGGCAAGGTCAGGCTCAGTCAGAGAAGGCGCTGATTCCGCTGCAAGGCGAAAAGACCTGTGCCTACCCTCTTCACCACTCCTCACCCTCAGCCCTCTGTGCTCACCAAGCACCAAGTAATCACATATTCCTGGAAGTGCTTTGAAAAATTTAAGGACTGCTACCTCCATAGGATAAATTCCACTTCTAGGAATATTTTCTACAGAGATAATGTGCAGAAGGATTTTGCATTGTGGCATTGTTTATAATAGTGACAAAATTGGGAACGACCAGAGTATTCATGTCTAAGAGGCTAGTTAATTTATGGAGTACATATTTTTTAAAACAAAGGTGTACATCAGAATTTACTAACTTGAGAAGATATTGCTGACATAGTAGTTAAGTAGGAAAAAGTACATTATGCAGCAGCATGTAAGGTATGTAGCACTTATGTGAAAATCATAAATATATACATATATACATTTAGATATGTATAGACATACATTTATTAATATATTTAGGAAAATATTCACAGAAAGAAAAAAACATGAACAGAAACGAAGACAGAGATGTTTTTAAAAATTTTTATCAACATGTTAGTACTGGTTTATTTCCATAAAAAAGCTCCTCAGAGCCAAGATACTCACTGTTGAAGTAGGAATTTATTACAGATGAGCAAGGGGAGGAGGCTAGAATTATCCATATAATAATGGATGAGTGTTCGAGGCATCAATATGAACTCATACTTAGCTTCATACAGACACAGGTGGTTACATGCAGAACATTTACAGATACGGGTATACACAGAACTTAGTATACATATGTGTATTTCTCCATCCTGTTAGCTGAGAGGGCCTGGAAGAAATGACACTCCAGCAGCAAGGAACAAACCTAGTGTCCAGATCTTTATTTCAAATACTACCCTCCAACAATAGGAACCAGGAACCGTAAAGAAATGACTGAGTCTAGGACTAGGGCAAGAAATATATAAGATGAGCCTAGAGCATCTTCTGATGCTATAAAGTAAGAAAGTACTAAAAAAAAATTAAAATAAAATGACCCACATTGATGGGTATGTCAAAGCTGCACAGAATTCCCAATGGCCAATCCTGGAACAATTCGAGTAACAAAATAAATAAAATATTATTGAATTATAATCCACATATAAAATAAATATCTGAGTCCATGTTACTATAAATAAATGATTGGATAAATTAATAAATGAGGGAGGAGACAAGATGAATTTCTGATGCAGAACAATTCCAAATAATTTATGTACTCTACCTTCAAAGAGGGGATCATAACTCCCTGGTCCTTAAGTGTGGCCGTGCATAGTGACTTTCTTGCAAAGAGGACAATGTGGAAAAAGAGGGAAGAAAAGAGTAGCTTCACAGTGGAGAAGGCTGACAAACTCATCTCAGTCCAGGGGTCAAGGTCAACATCAACAGTCATTAATCATGTTGATAGTATGAAACCTTGATATGATGTGAGAAAAATGACACTTTGCCTCTATGATCTTACTCCTCAAAATTCACAGCCCCCATCTCATCATGAGAAAAACATCAGACAAATTTCAGTAGAGGATCATCTTCCAAATGCCTGCCCAGCACTCCTCAGAAAGGCCCAAGTCATCCAAAACAAGGAGAGGTTAACTAACCTTCATAGCCAAGAGGAGCCTAAGAGGACAGGTAAATGTAAAACTGTTCACAAAAAAATAAAGATTTTTTAAGAAAAATTTCCCACAGAACAGTTTTTTCCTGAACAATAGAATAAAAAATTTCAAATAAACAACCTAACCCTACATCTATAAGAACTAGAGGAACAATAAAAAAAAGTCTAGAGCAAGTAGAAGGAGGTAAATAATCCAAATCAGAGCAAAATTAAATGACATAAGAGACTAAAAGAACCATTCAAAGGATCAATAAATCCAGGAGTTGGTTCTTTGAAAAGATAAACAAAATCAACAAGCCTTTAACAAGACTCATCAAGAAAAAAAGAGAGGATCCAAATAAGTGAAATCAGAAATGAAAAAGGAGAAATTACAACCAGTACCACAGAAATACAAAGGATTGTAAGAAATTACTATGAACAACTATATGCCAAGAAATTGGACAGTATGGGTGAAATGGATAAATTTCTAGAAACATATAATCTTCCAAAACTGAGTCAAGAAGAAGCAGAAAGCCTGAATAGACCAGTAGCAGCAAGTGAAATTGAAGCAGTAATCAAAAAACTCCTGGCACACAAAAGTCCTGGACCAGACGGCTTCACAGGTAAATTCTACCAAACACTTAGGGAAGAGATAGCTCCTCTCCATCTCAAACTATTCCAAAAAATTCAAAAAGAGGGAAGACTCTAAAACTATTTTTATGAGGCCAATATTATCCTAATTGCAAAACTAGGTAAAGACACAACAAAGAAAGAAAACTACAGGCCAATATGGCTGATGCACATAGGTGCTAAAATCCTCAACAAAATATTGGCAAACTGGATTCAGCAATACATTAAGAAGATCATACACCATGATGAACTGAGATTCATCCCAGGGATGCCAGGATGGTACAATATTTGCAAATCAATAAACATTATACATCACATAAACAAAGTAAAAGACAAATATCACATGATCATATCAATAAATGCTAAAAAAGCATTTGATAATGTACAGCACCCATTTCTGATAAAAAAAAAAACATTCAGCAAAGTGAGAATAGAAAGAGCATACTTCAACATAATAAAGGCCATATATGAGAAACCTACAGCCAACATTATACTCAATGGGCAAAAACTAAAAGCTTTTCTACTAAGATCAGGAATAAGACAAGGGTGTCTGCTTTCACCACTTTTATTCAAAATAGCATTAAAGTTCTAGCCACAGTGATCAGACAAGAAAAAAAAAAAAACAAAAGGCATCCAAATCAGAAAGGAGGAAGTAAAACTGTCATTCTTTGCAGATGACGTGATAGTGTACATAGAAAACCCTATAGACTCCACTAAAAAACTATTTGACCTAATAAGTGAATTTGGCAAAACAGCAGGATACAAAGTCCATATTCAGAAATCAAAGAAATTTTTGTATACCAATAATGAAATATCAGACAGAAACTAGGGAAAAAATCCCACTTACTATAGCAACGAGAAAAAATAAAGTAACTAGGAGTTAACCAAGGTAGTAAAAGACTTGTTCTCAGAAAACTATAGAACACTCAAGAAAGAAATAAAGGAAGACAAATAAATGGAAGCATATACCCTGTTCATGGATTGGAAGAATTAACATCATTAAAATGTCCATACTACCTAAAGTAATCTACAGATTCAATGCAATTCCTATTAAAATACCAACGACATATTTCACAGATATAGAACAAATATTTCAAAAATGTATATGGAACCATAAGTGACCACGAATAGCCTCAGCAATTCTAAGGAAGAAGAACAAAGTAGGAGGGATCCCAATACCTGATATCAAACTATATTATAAGGCCACTGTAATCAAAACAGTCTGGTACTGGCATAAGAACAGACCCATAGATCAATGGAACAGAATAGAGGGCCGAGAAGTAAACCCAAGTCTCTATGGTTAATTAATATTTGACAAAGGGGGCAGGAGCATGAAATGGAGTAATAATAGTCTCTTCAATAAATGGTGTTGGGAGATCTGGACAGGTACATGCAAAAAAGTGAAACTAGACCACCACATACACCATACACTATTCACTAGAGTAAACTCAAGATGGATAAAAGACTTAAATTTAAGACATGACACAATAAAAGTCGCAGGAGAGAGCATAGGCAGGAATATTTCACATATCCCACACAGCAATATTTTCACAGATACATCCCTTTAGGTAATGGATATAAAGGAAAGAATAAATAAATGGGACTACAACAAATTAAAAAAGCTTCAGCACAGCTAACAAAAACATCAGCAAAATAAAAAGGAAACCAATCGTATGGGAAAACGTATTTGCCAATGATACCTCGGTCAAGCATTTGATCTCCAAAATATGTAAAGAACTCATACAACTCAATGCCAGGAAGACAAAAAAATTCAATCAAAAAATGGGCAAAGGACCTGAACAGACACTTCTCCAGGAGGACATAAAGAGGGTCTAAAGACGTATGAAAGAAGCTCAACATGATTAGCCATCAGACAGATGCAAATTAAAACCACAATGAGATATCACCTCCCACCTGTCAGAATGGTCATTAACAAATAAACAAACAATAAGTTCTGGCAAGGATGCAGAGAAAAGGGAACCCTAGTGCACTGTTGGTGGGAATGCAGACTGGTGCAGCCACTCTGGAAAACAGTACGGAATTTCCTCAAAAATGTAAAAATGGAACTGTCTTTTGATTCAGTGATCCTGCTGCTGGGATTATATTCCAAGAATACTGAAACACCAATTCAAAAGAACCTATGCACCCCAATGTTCATAGCAGCGTTATTTATAATAGCCAAACGCTGGAAACAGCCTATCAGTAAATGAGTGGATCAAAAAACCGTGGTACATTTACACAACGGAATACTATGCAGCAGAAAGAAAGAAGGAACTCTTTCCCTTTGTGACAGCATGGATGGAACTGGAGAATATTATGCTAAGTGAAATGAGCCAGGCAGCAAAAGACAAATACCATATGATCTCACTTATGAGTGGAACCTAATCAACAAAACAAACAAGTGTACAAAATAGAACCAGAGACGTAGAAACAAGGAACAGACTGACAGCAACAAGAAGGGGCAGGGGGAGGAAAAGGGAAAAATAAGGGGAAGGATCTATTTAAAAAACAGGTATAAATGACCCACGGACATGGACAACAGGGTGGGGATTGTCTGTGGCAGCGGGGTGTGTGGGGTAGGTGGGGTAAGAGAGAGCAATGAGGGGAATATTGGGACAATTATAATAGAACAACAATAAAAAAAATAAAATCAAAGTGAATTTTGATCTCTACCTTTCATAATACAGAAAAACAGTAAAAGCTTTGAAAATAAAGCTTTTAAGTGTTTTCCAATATCCTGGATTAAGTTCTTAAGTGGGGTTTAAGGTTAAAGTTCTTGGGCTTTGTCTAGGAAACTGAAAATTTTCCTCAAAGATATCAGAGGCGGGCACAGCCCTGACTGAGGGGAGGGGCTGAGGAAGGGTAGGGCTTCCTCTCTGGGGCTCTCGATGTTCTCACGACGCAACCACCAGGCTGAATGTGCACATCTCTGCACAGCCTCTGTAAGATGGCAAAGCCGACCGTTCCCAGGAGCACTCGCAACACTTCATCAGGCCCTAGTCCATCTCTGCAGTTGACCACTCTCTGCGCATGGAGCAGGCCCAGAGGACTGACCTTTAGAGAGGCTGGGATCTCCAGACACAAGTGCACAGCTGGTGATCAAATACCAGGGGACATACCCCTCAGGCCTCTGATTCACGGGGGTGATCTGACACTTTGCCATGAGGACATCTGGAGGACAGACTGGTTTATGAGACACCCCACAGATTCCCCTGACCCTCACCTTAATTCAAAAAGAATCTTGAGAGGCTGCACTTTTATGAATCAAGCTGAAGGGGTCAAGTTATGGAATTGTTTTATTTCTTCTTATGGATTCTATATGTATGCAACTTGACTAAGTAGACTTATAACAAGTTGTGCTCCTGATGACTCAGAAAATACGCTACAAAAATAATTCTTCTGAATAGTCAGAGAAATCCTTAAAATCAGCACTAGGATTTAGAAACAAGGTCAGAAAATGACATCTTAGAAAACTGAAAATGACAGAAATCAATATGCAGTGAATGGGATTACTTCCCCATAGCTGTTCACCCCCTGGAGGGCATCCCCCTCAGAGAGTTTAACAAGCATATTACGGGTGAGACTGGAGTGTCTCCTGAACACCATCGAGGGCCCTGAGGTCTTCTGTATTTCCATGGGACATCCCTAATCTCAAATGGACTTCACTGAGATAAGCTATAGTTTTGAACATTGGGACGTGCTAATGGTAAATGCAATGGAAAGCTCCACCTGGGCTCTAGAGACATGAAGTAAGTAGAAAAGTCCTGCTCAGGTTTTTAAAGACAGGTCTAACCAAGAGTCTGACCAATTTAGGCTCCAAAAGTGTCTTTTCCTGGGACGACTCTTCAGGTTCTAGCAGAGCTGATCCTGTGAAACTAAGCAACTCTTTCTCCGAACGTCAGTTAGTTCTCTAAGGAAACTCAGGACCTTCAGGGAAGGCACTGGGAAGGATATGATCCAGATAAGTGGATATATCTGGTTATTAGAAGTCCTACACTAATGTGTTAATAAGTCAGCATGTTATGGGTTTGGAAAACATCCCTCCATGCTCCAGAGCTACAGCGCACTTCCATGTACTAATGCAGGTGAGTTCCCAGCCCCCGAGGCTGAGGGCTCAGCTGATGGGTGAAGGTGTCTCTGCTGAGGGCTACTCCAGGGTGTTTGCCTGGGCTGCCAGCTGACCTCCTTAATGCTTCCTCACAATAATCCTGTATCATGGTTATAAAAATAATATCCCGCATCTTAAATTCTACAAGACTGTCTATTTAGTTAAGATGCTTCTTAGAGTCACCTCCTTCTGGGACTGGCTAATGTTACAGTCAGTGAAGGTGGATTCTTCTGACTTACCCACATCTTTCTTTAATTGTATTTATTTGTTCGTTTGTTTGTTTTCAAATTCATCTGCTCAGTGGCCCCTACCCAGTGGCTGGGTATCAAAGAGGGAATAGTAACACGTTTGGACCCAAAGTCCAAAGGCTGAGTTCAAATCCTTTGCTCATATTGCACACACAAACTTTACCATACATTTGAATCAAAGTTATATTCTATGGCCTGAAAACAGCACTATTTAATGGATCTCAAAATTTTTCAATTATAATTTAAAAAAGCAACACTCACAAGACGTGAATTTGTGCTGGTCTGCTCATGTGCAGAAAGCAGGGCTCAGTTTCCCTGAAGACATATTTTCCATGGGTGAGAAAGAAGAACATGTGCTTTAATGTGTGGGTTGGCCAAAAAGTCCACATGTTTCTTTCCCTAAAATAAAAGACGTATTTTTCAATAACTATTTATTTGGACATTTTGAATATGTCGGCTATGTCCCGCCTGGTATAATGTTGATTGCCATCAATTAACATCTGATTTGATGGCTACCAATGTCAACTGGCCTACCCAACCTGGGAGCATCATCCAGCAAGAAATCTCCAGCACGAAACTTCAAAAACCATTTTTGACACATTTGATCAGTCACAGCCCCTTCTCAATACACTGCACAAATCATTTTTGCATTTCAGTTGCTGGAGCTGTGTTTTTACATTTCTTGAAATAATAAAACATAATGTGACAAAAATGTTGCATATTTTCTTCTATCTTCAATATTAAAGTGGCTACACAAAGATTCACCAATTTTAATGTTTTGTTTTAAAGGCACTCTGGTATGACAGCTGTCACATTACAATCAAACAAATTGTTTTGAATGAACTTAAAGACAACTTAGCACTACTAGAGCCATCTTACGGAAAAAATCAGATGAACTTTTTGGCCAACCCAATATTTGTCTGTATGCAAGTAAAAACCATCGTATTTCCCAATGTATACTTTAAAAAAGTTATTTGGACTCTCTTCTGCCTTCCAAGATAAAAATCATCACTTGTCTTTCACCACTTTGCCATCTCCTCTCTGGCATGTTTTTTTTTTTTTTATCACAAAGAAATTGCAAGGCTTCCGGTCATACTCAGCGCTCCCCTTGCTTTCTGGGGGCTCCATGGTGAACACACAGCCTGTTATGATTAAAGGCATTTGCCAGCCGTAAAATGTGTCCTCTGAGCTCCTCTACAGAAGAATATTAAAATCAAGGCTCGTGCTGTTATGCGTTTCTGAAACAACAGTCCTGGAGGCAACAGCTGCTCTTTCTTGTTGTTGTAGCAGCAACTCTCCTGGCAGTACTGACACGGGCTCTTAGAACTTCCTTGGAGGGAAGCCGCTAATGTTCAAGAGATTCCCACTAACCCTTGATCTCTGCATGATCCAGTCTTACCCCCGCGAGCCATCATCCAGCCATGCGGGGATAAAATGGAAAAGAGAAAGAGAAAAGAGGCCTCTCCAAGACCCTGCGCACACTCCTGTGTATCTAATGACCCCATTCAGAGGCAGCTGCCTAGGCCAGACCTTCTGCCATGCCTCCTTCAGGCATGACTTCCCATCTGGAGTATTAGGCAGGCCTGAGGGCAGGCGTCAGCACTTTGCACCAAAGATATACATGGCTTTTAACTTCCAGAGGAGCAGGGCAGGGATCCTCTGTGCTGAACGGACTCCAAAGGAGAACAACAAGAGAACTTTTTGGCAAGAAGCCTGACCCGACAGGTCTGTGGTTTGCTAAGCAGACAGCAGCGTCACTCTCAGGTGAGAACACAGAGGGAGAAGATGACTCCTACAGTTTTGATGGCCCAGTCACCAAAATGAAAATCAGATCATTTGGGGGACTGCAGCATTGGGTCCATGCTTCCCAGTTCAGTTCAAAGTGGCAAGATGACCAAAGTTTACCTCTTGAATAAGCACAATTTTTTTTCTGCCATTTACTTCTGTCATCCTTAGGAGCCCAGGAGCTAAACCATTTTAATAGACTATAGTAATGATATTAGGTACCATTAATATTATAATATCAAGTCCTCACAATGAACCAATACAGTGAGTATTATTATATCTATTTTATATGGGAACAACTTAAAGATATTAAGGGATAAATATAAAGGATAAATAACATACTCAAGAATATACAACAAGCAAGTGGCAAAGGGGGGATTGGAACTCAGATTGCCTCGCTCCAAAGCACATGCTTCTCATCACATTGTCTTCCCTCTCCACTTCCTACTCCCTTCCAGGGTGTTTGCAGCTCAAGTTTTAGTCAAATGACTTGGTGTATGCTGAACCTTCTGAAGAATATGACCTCTGAAACACACCTGGAGGTCTATCACCTGAACGTTGTAGACACTCTTTGCTGAAATAGAAACCTACTTTTGTGTATATCACATATACACAAACCAGACCAGAGAGAGCCTTTAAAATACAGCATCTCAGGGTTTCAAGGGCCCTAAAGAGGCACCTAATCTTCAAGTACATCTCAGGAATTTGGTAAGGTACAGTGTCAGCCCCATCTTCACCAAATGGGGCTAACCCCAAATGGGTAACAAACCCGTTTTACATGAGGATCAGAGGAACCTGCTCAGAGAAGTGGCACAGAAACACACTGATGACTTCCAGCAAAGCCTGGAAATTGAGAGCATGAATTTATCTTTGCTTCCCACAGAAATGTCTCTAAAATTACAGTACGTAAATGGAAAGGAATAAAGCATATGGACAAGAGAATCGAAGGGGAGACGACAGAAAGCAAGATGATGGAAAGTGAATGGAGGAGTGATAACTGCAGACCAGAGGGAGTTGGAACCCAATTGTCTTCAGAGAGAGGGCCGATGGGAAGCAAGCTGATTTGTGCCATGGAGCCCCTGAACCCATGTGTTTGAGGGCACCAGGTATCTCTAGAGGGATGAGGAGCAGGGCTGGAAGCAATCTGATGGGCAACGTCTTCCTGAGAAGCATTTACCCCTCAGCATGGTTCTTCCCCTTAGCCCATACTGTCAGCTAGCCAACCCTTCTCTACCTACTGGGGAAGAGAGAGGCACATTCCCCAAAGAAACTGAGCCAAAAAGTTTTCAGGCCTGGATATACAAGGATAAACAATGGGTAAAGTACTAAGAGAAGGTGGGATAATTGCATGAGGTCTACATACTAAATAGTGAGACTCTAAGCTCTCCTTTGACCCGCTTCTGGAAGGTTGATGGGTTCTTCAGAAAAAATGAACACCACCAGGGAGAGACTTACCTGTGATGACATTTCAGGGCTGCTTAAGAGAAAGGCACAGCCACTGACTTATTTTATTTAAAAAAATTTTAAGCTTTTCATTTTGAAATAATTTGACTTACCACCCACTTTCCCCCAAAGTTAACATTTTACATAACTATAGTACAAAATCATAAAATTGACTTTGATACCCTACTATTAATTAGTGTACAGGCCTTACTCAAACTTCACCAATTTCCGTCACTGGTCTGGGACCTAAGCCAGGGCCACACGTTGCATTTTGTTATCGTGTTTCCTTAGACTACTGCAATTTAGGACAGATGCTCATCATTTCTTCATCTTGAATGACTTTGATACTTTTAAAGAGTACTGGTCAGCTGCCTTGTAGAATGTTCCTTCTCAGGCCATCCCATCAGGAACACACAATGCTAACACGTCTCATTACTGGAAATACTAACTTGGTTCACTTGGTTAACATGGTGTCCACCAGTCTTCTCCACTCTATTACTCTTATAATTAATAACTGTATTGTGAGGAGCAAATTATTCTACTTGCCAGCACACTTTGACCCACTAATTTTAGCATCCATTGATGTTTGTTGGCAATTATTATGACTGTAGTGTTTGCCAAATGGAAATTTTTTTAAAATTTCCTTCATTCCTTCTACATTTTAAATTGAAATTCTATAGTTAGAGCTTTATACCTCTGTTATTTACTTATTTATTAAAGTATTTACTTATATCAGTATGGACTTGTGGATATTTATCTTATTCTAGTTTCATTTTTATTTTCTTCCTCAAATTGTCTCAGATTTGGCCAGTGAATGCTTTTTAGAGTTAGCTCCTGTCTTTTTGATATATCCCCATCATTCTTTAAATTTTCTGGCACCACAAAATATTTCAGGCTAATCCTGTGCTTTTTTGGACCTAGCCTGAAATGAGCCATTTTTCTCCAAGGTGCACTCTTTGCTTTTGCTAGAAAATGATGTTTAAAACCAGGATTAGCACTAGGCATGCTTGTTGCTACTGAGGTACATTTCTTTTAGAGACTCTTGGGAGACATAGCTAGAAAGTCAGTGCGTGGATGCACACACCTGTACAAACACAAATGTCTATATCCTGTAGTTGTTTTAAAAGCAAAGAGAGGCTCATGACATTTACTAAAACCTGCTGATAAGAGGAAGAAACAGAGAAGCCCAATACCACAGTGGCATAGCTCCTCAGCCTTCTCAATTCCGTGAAGCTACAGGCATTTTTTAAATAAACCTTTACATAGGACAAATATACAGAAATAGATTAGTAACTTGAGCAAGCTTTAAAGGGTTTCTTCCTGGTTGTTACCTTTCTTCATAGTTTCCATTCATACTATTTATACAGTTTATAAAATATTTACATAGGTTCAAAATTCCTTCCCATAAAATACTTATTAATTACAAGGGTAAAAAGTAAAACTTTACAGAGGAGAGGCCTAGCAGGTACCTCTGACATCAAATGATCCAAGAGAACATCACCAGTACTAGGACAGGTCAAATCACACACCACCTGATAGGATGTGAGAAGCACACAGCATGCCTTTGTGATATTTCTACCAAAGATGTACGATCTTGAAGCTAATCAAGAGGAAACATCAGACAAATTGAGGGAAAGTCTATAACTGAACTGTGTGCTCTTCAAAAGTATCGAGGTCACAAAGGAAAGACTGAGAAATTGTACCAGACTGGAGGAGACTAAATAGAAGTGACTAAATGTAACACACAATTCTGAAATGGATCTTTTTGCTCTAAAGGACCTTATGGCGGGAACTGGAGAAACTTGTCTGGGGTCTGAGAATGAGCTGTGAGTGATGGGTCCGTGTTAGTTTTCTGATTTTGGTGGGTGATTGCGGACCTGGGAGAGAAGGTCCTTGTTGGGAGGAAACACACAACAGAGCATCCAGTCTTGCAGCATCGTCATGTCCACGGTTTGCTTTCAAATAGTTGAGGAAGAGAAGTACTTTCGACTCTATCTGCAGCTTTTCTATACGTTCGTATTGGCTTTAAATTGTTAGTAATTCATTAATCAAGAAAGAGAAATCATGAGAGAAATGAATTTTTTTTCAAAGTTAGGGATTCAGTCCAGGAAATCCAACGTCTGAATACTATGAGCTCCAGAAAGGCAAGTAGAGCGAACAGCAGACAAAATCATCAAAGAAGTAGAATAGACAAAATTGTCACATTTTCCTCATAGGACACAATTTCCCAGGTTAAAGGACCCATTTAGTGCTCATCACAATCAATGAAAAAGACCAAGGCATATCAGCCTGAAATTTTAGAGTACTGGTGGAAAGTGGGGATACAGAAAACTTCTGGGGAGAAAAAAATGCAAACAGGTCACATACTCTTTGTAAGGCAACATTCGACTGAAGAGTAGATCATTTCTCTTTGCCAAGCCTCAGACAAATGAAATTCTTTTTATAAGACAATGATTGAAATGTTCAGAACTAGAAGAGACACACATCAGTCAAAAAGGGCTTTTTTCAACAAAATCCTGCCATTTTCGACTGAAGGTAATGTTAAGTTATAATCATAAAATACTCAAACTAGTTTTTCAGGCCTTTTTCTGTAATGATTGGCATTTTGATTGGTGTCAAAGGTCAGAGCACTGATTTAAGGTCCATCAGCCCTGTGTCCAGGGATGGCTGATTGAAAGAGGGTAAGGATAAGGCAAGTCCTCATACAGGAGAAAGTCCAAGGATAAGGTGCGTGGATGCCAGATGCTCACTGCTTCTCTTCCGGAGGTGAACCGCCTTTTTTATTTACACCCAAAGATATTTGACAAAGATGCCATCAATTACAACTTTTTCCTTGTAATGTGGGACTCCAAGAGGCAGATGACCTTTTTTTGGGAAAACAGGGATTCTACAGTGTATCAGTCATGCAAAAGTTCTCATGACATAACACATGGCATAAAGAATAAAGCACTCCCTGCACCCCAGTTTGGTTCTATCCCTAGTTTACCTAGGTTTTCTCCTAGAGATAAAGCAACATAAGCCTTGCTTCCCTACAGCCTCCTAGAATCTGTTCTCCAAATCCATGCATTCCCAGATAAAAGAAGCTAGCAAGAGTCTCTGTTTGCACATAAAGGAAGAGAATCACAATGCGTCAAACTTTCCAACAAAGTCACTTGTTTGTCTATGGGTAGGTCAAGATCAGCCCCATGGCAAAAGCAGTAGTAGTGTATTAAAACTAGAGTTTGAAAGAAAAGGAGAGAGAGCTCTCATTCTGAATGCCAAGCCCCCAACAACAACAGCTGTGGGACACTAAGGGCCATCGGCAACACTGTGGGCACCTCCGAAAGGCATACACCCCAGTCCCTAGGAAGGACTTTGCAGGGCAGCCTGCGTGGCACCTTTGTGCCGATTAGAGAAAGTAGGCTCCTCTGGGCAGATAATCCCAGGCTGACAGTGTTGGTGGGCCCTCCCCCCAGGCAGAGTCAGCTTAATGCAATATACTGGATTCCAGACTCTACTTATTGCTCCCTTAGCTGAGCACCTTTGTGTCCCGGATGCACAAAATGCCCCACATAGGTGGTAGCCCTGGGCATTCGGCCAAAATTTGTCCTCCACTGGCAAGCTGGGCTGGAAGCAGGTCAAGTAGCCCTGCTGATTTCTTCTCCAAGGCTTACATCCAGATTGAGGCCTTGGATTCTGACTGCCCTGTTGGTGAGAAGAACCACGGAAAGACACACATGGGAAAAGAGAGCATTTCTCTGTCAGGCCTTCAATAGCTGGTCCAAACCTGTCCCTCCTGCTTTCCTCTCGTCTTCTGCTCTACTTTCCTCCCAGAAGCTGGGGCCGGGGGGTGCTCCTTCCAAGCAAGAAGCTTCCCCAGGCCCGATCTTAGCACAGCTTCTGGTAAGAAAGCCATATGGACTTTTTCTTAAATGTATGCAATATAGAAGAGGAAGGTGACAGCAAAGAGAAGGGAACCCAAAGGTGTGACTAAGGAAAAGTTCACAGAAGAAGGGTATTCTCCTAGGCAACATGAATTACAGTGAATTCTCACCTACAAAATCCAGGAATCAGTCGGGTCTTCTTCCTTCCCTCGGACTATGAGCTATGGAGCCAGACTGCCTGTTTGGATCCTGACTCTGCTACTTATTAGCTGTCACCTTGGGTAACCCTCTCTGTTTCTCAGTTTCCACATCTGTGATAATAATGGTTTGTAACTCATGAGGTTGTTGTGAGGAATAAATGAGCTAAAATGTGCAAAACACTTAGCAGAGTACGTGGCACCATTGAGTACTCCATAAATAACAGTGGCTGTTATTATTACTACAGAACTTTGGACCACTTTGATCAATCTTCACCTCAAAATACTGTAAGTGTGCTCATATCATCCTTAAAAAGCAGTTTAAAAGGTCACATTATGCCCACACCAAAACAACCGCTTGCCTTCCATTACAGGTACTTGTAGGCAAGTTATTTCTACAAACCACCGCCCCATCAGTTATTGGTCTTTCTGACCCCAGTGACTCTGTTGAGGTATCAGTGACATTCAGAAGTTAAGAAATTCTTTTCCTTTCTTTGGACCTGCTGCTCTGATTCTGTCCCCTCTCTGGCATCTCCATCTGAGTGCAGCACGTAGGGAAACAAGCCTAGTCTGACCCGGCCAAGTGCTTGATAGCAGGAAACAGCCCTCACATGCAGGAAGGATCACAGGGGGGTTTAGTTCTGGATTTTGGTGTATCCCTCCCAGTCTGCCAAGTCCCATCCCATCTCAGCTCCCCTCCCAGCTGCTGGACATTTGCAGCTCTTGAAAAGAGACAGTTGGCCACAAAGGGAATTCTGACTGAGTGCAAGGCTCTTCGTGGCTTTGGCTTACAGGGATTTGGGAGCATGTGGTGAGAAGCTGAGTTGGGCCTTCTTCGCAAACAAAAGATCAACTTCAGATCCAGCTTTAGCCTTAGTCCCAGACAGGGCTGGCTCTCCTGTCCTGCTAAACTGGGAAGAAGAGAGATGAAGAAATGGTGCTTGAGAAAAGCAAATCTGCTGCTTCTGCGAGAGGTAGACTGGAAAAGAGTGGACGTGATGACAGGGAAGTGGTCTAGAAGGGAGGCAAATGGGCCTACACCAGGTGCTGCCAACAGTGAAATGAAAAGGAAAGAATAGATGTGTCTTGGCCCATTCAGGTTGCTATAACAGCATGCTGCAGACTGGGGGGCTGGTAAATAACAAACATTTACTGCTCACAGTTCTGGAGTCAACATCTGCGATCAGGCTGCCAGCACGGTCGGGTTCTAGCGAAGGCCCTCGTCCAGGTCACAGACTTCTCATGGTGTCCTCACGTGGTGGAAGGGCACCGGGAGCGCTGTGGGGCCTAATCCCACTGGTAAGGACCTCACCCTTATGACCTAAACACCTCCCAAAGGCCCCACCTAGTAATATCATCATCTTTGGAGGTTAGAATTTCAACATATGAATTTTGTAGGGACACAAACATTTGGACCAAAGCAAAATTAAATATCGCCCCAAGGAAGAGCAGTTTGGAACACTGGCTGGCCATGCAGCTAAGGGACAGGGGAGACGGAAGAGATGAGAACCTCCAAGGGTTTAAGTCTGGGTGGCTAAAAGCAGCTGTGACTAGGAGGAGGCCCAGTGATGTGGAAGTTGAATGATAAGTCACTGAGTTTGATGACATCCTCTGGTAAAGATCCAGGCAGTGGCAGACCTGGGGGAGAGACCGGAGTCAGGGCTGGGAACTCAGGTTTCGGAGTAACTGAGAATGGGTGTGTTTTCTATAAAGAGAGAGAAATTTATATTAAGGAATTGGCTTACATGATTATGGAGGCTGGCAAGTCCAAAATCTGGAGGGTAAACTGATAGGGTAAGACTAGCTTAAGACCAAGGAAAGACCCACTGTTGTAGTTCAAGTTCAAAGGCCTTCTGTTGACAGAATTTCTTCTTGCTCAGAAACCTCAGTCTTTGTTCCAGTAAGGCCTCAGCTGATTGGATGAGGCTCACCCCTATTAGGGAGGGCAATTTGCTTTACTCAAAATTTACCAGTTTAAATGTTAAGCTAATTCAAAAAACACCCTTATAGAAACATCCAGAGTAATGTTTAACCAAGTATCTGGACACTGGGCACTCTGGCCCAGCCAGGTTGACATATAAAATTAATGAACACAGAAGATGAGGACATATCTTTAAGGAGACCAAGGATAAGGTTTTAACATGGACAATGATGTTCAGACATGAGCACTATCTGAGAGGCCATGGATTACGAAGGAAAAGTCCACTGGAGTCTGCATTTGGGGACTATTGCTAACAACCTTTCTCCTCCTGGCGAAAAGCACAGGCTTTATGTTAAAAAACATTCTGGGATCCCATAGCGACTCAGTTACTGCTTGCTGTGACCCTGCACACGTCACTTTCCCTCTCTGGACCTCAGTTTTGCCATCTCTAAAATAGGGATAATTGTATCTGTTTCTTAAGATTCTTTTGAGTATTAAATGAAATAATATTATTGAATGGCTAGTATGTACTCAATGCCCATACTCTTTAATCAGATTGAACTAATTAATTACATTATTAATAGATGTATAATATTATGCAATTAATTATATAATAGGTTTATAGTAAATAATCATTATCATTTTGATCATTGTTATCTTTATCTACTTCATATTCTGAGGACATGACTGAGTAGAAGCATTACAGGATTAAAACCTGAAGGAGACCTTAAAGAGGGAATGAGGAGTAGGAAGACGTGTGCCTGTACTTAGATTGCAGACCCCACACACTCTACGCTGCAACTCAGTCCTGAGATGTGGGCACTTTTCGGTTATTCCCTCTCCTTTATAAACAAGAAAACACTTTCAATACTAATGCACTGACTTCTCCCAATCCTTAATTTGGTTACAGAGTCAGAACTAGAAAGCAGACCTTTTCCCTCTATGTGCCTCTGTCAGCCCATTCCCAGCTCCCATGGCTGAGCCCTGGATTTTGATGTTGCATTTTCTTGGCCCCCTCCAGTGGGATGGGGGTCATAGTGGACCACATCACCCCCTCTCCCCAGCAGTGCTGAGGCTCATGAGGAAGGATCAGGTGTGGCACTCACACCATATAAGTCAGGCATGGATTCCGACTCTTCCATTCAACTCAGGGTTTCCTGACACTCAAAACCACCGTTCATTTCTTCTTTCAGCCCAGCGGAACAGGGGTTAATGACTTTGTCCAGAGAAACAAAACAGAAGATTCAAATTCAATTAAAAAGATCTCTGAAACAAATCAGGCATAAAGAGTGTTCCAGAAACCCTAGAATTGATTTTTTTCCCACTGACAAGTGATCCTGACATCATTATAGATAGTGTAACATATCTAATTCCTATAATTCTACATCTTTAACTGAAGCCTGCAGGAGATGCTTTGATGGAAAGAAAGATCAATGGGACTGAAACGGATATATTCCACTTCATTCCCTCTCTTTGAATTCAATTTCTCAGCAGGTACTTTGATAGCTTCCTTCTTCCACCCCTGCCCAAAGCCAGTTCTCATTTATTCAACCCAGATGAAGAACATGAAGCCAACAAATCCACCAAACTCTTAACCCACTAAAGACCTCAGGCCTCTCCCCCAAGAAAAACTTGGTAATTTCATCTTAGGTTCTCCATCCAGAAGAGAAAGAAATAAACTGGACAGATGACCAGAAAGAGAAGAAGCAGAGAGAGGATTAAAAGGCCCAGAGACACCAGAAAGAAGAGAATCTGCCTCAGTGTTATAAAGTGTCAATCACATTGGCTTTCCACGTAAATTAATTTTGATTCAGCTCTTCTGAGCAAGCACCAGCATCCCAATCATTCACTCATAAGTGGCCTGCTACGTGACACACACTGCCAGTATGAAGGCAAGACAAAGTCCTGGAAGTAACATTACTCATTCTGTGATCTTGGGCAAGTTATTTAACCACCCTGTGACTCAGTTTTCTCATCTGTAACATGGGTATAGTAATAGACTCTACCTCAAAGGCTGTGATGAGAATTAACTGAGCTATTATGTATAAAGCACTTAAACGCTACTGTAGAGATATCATCAAAGGAGCACAGGATGCCTGAGAACAATTCCATTAGAACATTTACAAAGAATGTATTAGTTGGGCGGGGCCTTCAGAAAATTGAAGAAGGGCTTAAGGAGAATTACAAAGGTTTGGAAATGCCATCCTAGAGGAGAGGCCAGCATCACAATGACACAGAAGTGAGAATACACACAAGCCACTGGTTGGTGAGAAGCTGTAGTGTGAGAGAATGGGGGGCGGCGGAGTGGGGAGGGGGTTGAGGCTGCCCGAGCTGCAGGCCTCCCCTCCCGGGTTCTGCTGGCCCTGAGCCTGCAGGGGTGAAGGCTTGTCCACATCAGCTATGGAGCTCCTGCTGCAGGGAGGAAGCAGTCTTTGTCCTGGAACAGAGGGCAAGCACCTCCCATCTGCTGGTATCGATTCCCACAGCACCTGTTCCTGCTACCTCCCCATGGACATGGGAGGTGGGCACAGAGAAGGCAGAAGTGATATTTGCACTGAGATAGGACATTCTTCCAGTTAAATTCAAACAGTGCTAATCGTTGGCAAGTTTCTGGGTGGATCCTTCTGTTCTAGATTTTTCCCTCCTTCTGAGCACTGCCTTGATAAGCAGCTCCTTCCCATAGGCACCCCCATGCACCTCACTTTCCAGAGACCCCCAGCTCTCTGAGGAAGAAGCTGCCCAGGTGAGACAGAGCTGCGAGACCATGGCGGCACAGAGGTGACTTCAGCAGCCACAGGATCTGTCCTCTGAGAGGGAGACCAGAGTTTCAGGGAATGGAGAGAGGCAGAGAGCAGGGAGAAACACAAGGACAGACGCAGAGAAGGAAGAGAGATGAAGGGAGAGGGATCTCGAGAGTCTCCAACACCTTTTGTTCTATCTTACAAGGCCTTGGTGTTCAGCTTTCGCAAAAGTACAACCTGGATGGAAGCAGGAGTGGTTCCCTCCCTGCCATCACTGTCAGTGGTGCCCTGTGGATTTTGTGCTCCTGTTTCATGACCCAGGTCCCAGGATGGGGACATAGTGGGAGTTCCACTAGAAGCCACGGCTGCCAGGGCACCGGGCTCCTGCTCGACAGTGGGAGGCAGGAAGGGCTGTGTCTGGAACCCAGGAGATCCCCTGGGGTGTCTTTTGGGGTTTGCTGTGCCCAGTGATGACTAGAAAATGAGCTTCTGTACAACCACAGCCTGGAAAGTGCTTGCAGAGAAAAGTCTGGGTCATTTCACCAGGCCAGCAGCCTTGACCCACCAAAGTGCTCGCTGAAGCGAGGGAACATACAAGGTGTGGTGGGGAAGTGAATGATGAAGCCTTGGGACCAGCTGTAAGATCACACACACACACACACACGCATAATACAAGGTACAGTTGTAGATACAGACATAGATATACACAAGTGAAACCTTGTCTTAGTATAAAGGTCCAAGGTTTTGTCATGGTTTTAAATTACTCCATTTCTGTAGAGCAGTTTCACACAAACACACTCACACACCACATCATAAACATAAGCTGACAGGGTGTGAAACTGCATCTTGTTTGCTACATTATGAAACACCACAGTGATATTCCTAGAAACAATGCCTTTTCTCTGAACCACTTTTCTTTTTCATACTTAATATACATTAGCATCACAGTTTTCATCTGTTTTTAAGAAATACTCTGCAAAATCTGTTTTCCTGGTTGCGAAACTAAACCCAAAGAGCAGGGATCCCTGCCTATGCTCTTAATTTAACAAGTATTTTTGAGATTTCTTTAGAGGCACATCGCTCCACAGAACTGAGCATACAGACGTACGCGGTGCTGAAAAGCTGTCACATCTGTAAGATATCTTCCAGACTAACCTTAAGTTAGCATCATGGGTGAGGAGTCCTTGTCTCAGAAAGCTTCAGCTCGTTGTCTGGGACCAAAAGAGCTACAAGGTGAAGCTAATAATAAAGCAAATGATCAGAAAACAATTTTCATGTCATATCAGCTAGGACTCATTTTTCAGCTGAAGTGACCAAAACACAACTCAAAATAACTCAAGCAAAGCACAATGGGGTGAATGGAGAGTGGAGGAGCAGTGCCCACAGGCCTGAGTCCAGGACTCGAAAGGTCATGATCAGGTCTCTCTTCCTGTCAGCTGTGCTTCTCTCTGTGTGGTATCCTCACTCCCTCTAACTGAAGAAAGATTTGGGTTGCAGAAAATTGTAATCATCATCTTAGAACATCCAGGAAATTCCAGAGAAGGACTGCAACTGGTCCTGCTTCAGTCACATGTTCACACATGTCCCATCACTGTGGCCAGAAGGATGGGCACTGTGATCAGCAGAGTCTGGTCATATGCCCACAGCTGTGGCTTAGTGGCACAGAGCACCATAAGTAACAGTCCCACTGAAACTACATAATATAGAAAAATGGACATTTTTCTAAGGAAAGTGAGTACCAGAAGAAGGTTAGAAGGGAAACCGGGTAGACAAAACAATGTATACCTATCTCAAAATTCATTGCACCGGTTTTCCTCAACTTACAGTTAACCTCTTAACAGTATCTCCTGGTCCCATAAAAGTAGAAAACAGGATTTATCTGTATTCATATATATATGAAACACAGACAGAAGGATGAAGAGAGACCCAGAGCATGCTTCAAAAATTACCAGTCTGCATTACCACAGGAAGAAATCTCTGCTTCCAGAGAAGGAGCCAAGTCCAAGTCAGAGGTGATGAATGTGGGCAGGAAAGCTCTCTGCCTCCAGGGACATTCAGAGCAGGTGAAGGAAAGGCTGGTAAAAACTGCAACACCACAGTGGAGTCAGGCAGGGCTCGGGGGAGAGCTGCTGGTACTGCCTCCCCGCAAACACCTGACTCACGCAGCCCAGCGTGACTACATCTACCTAGATGGTTACACCCGCCTCCACTGAGCACTTGGAGGCCAGCACAGACTGCAGCTCCATTGTCCCATCTTCTTCCCATCACCTGCTAATGAGGATTTAACTACTCTTTTGGATTATGCCTATTGCTTCTCCTTTACCAGGCTATGGGAGCTTAGATGTTTTTTTTCAATTATACTTTTCAATTACAGTTTACATTCAATATTATTTGAGTATTATTATTACATTATACATTTTTTAGTATTATTCAAGTAGTAGTTTCAGGTATACAACATAGTAGTTAGACAATCATACACTTTACAAAGTGGTCCTTCTGGTACTTCAAGTACCCACTTGGCACCATACATAGTTATAATATTATTGACTATCTTCTCTATGCTGTGACTACTATTTTGTGACTAATAATTTGTACTTCTTTTTTAAAAAATATATTTTATTGATTATGCTATTACAGTTGTCCCAATTTTTCCCCCTTTGGCCCCCTTCACCTGGTCCTCCCATTTCCTCCGGCAATCCCCACCCCCCTTAGTTCACATCCATGGGTCACACATATAAGTTCTTTGGCTTCTCCATTTCCTATGCTATTCTTAACATCCCCCTCCCTAGTCTGTACCTACCAATTTTTACTTCTTAATCCCTGCCCCTTTTGCCCCATTTCCCCCTTCCCCCTCCCAACTGATTACCCTCCAAATGATCTCCATATCTATGATTCTGTTTCTGTTCTGCTTGTTTTGCTTAGTTTGTTTTTTAGATTCAGTTGTTGATAGTTGTGAATTTATTGCCACTTTAATGTTCATAGTTTTGATCTTTTTCTTTTTCTTAAATAAGTCCCTTTAGCATTTCATGTAATAATGGCTTAGAGATGATGAACTCCTTTAGCTTTACCTTGTCTGGGAAGTATTTTATCTGCCCTTCCATTCTAAATGATAGCTTTGCCGAATAGAGTAATCTAGGTTGTAGGTCCTTGCTTTTCATCACTTTGAATACTTTTTGCCAGTTCCTTCTAGCCTTCAAAGTTTCTTTTGAGAAATCAGCTAACAGTCTTATAGGCACTCCTTTGTAGGTAACTGTCTGCGTTCCTCTTGCTGTTTTAAGATTCTCTCTTTATCTTTAACCTTTGGCATTTTAATTATGATGTGTTTGGTGTGTTCCTCTTTGTGTTCATCTTGTTTGGGACTCTCTGTGCTTCCTGAACTTGTATGTTTATTTCCTTCACCAAGTTAGGGAAGTTTTCTTTCATTATTCTTTCAAATAAGCTTTCAATTTCTTGCTCTTTTTCTTCTCCTTCCCATACCCCTTTGATTTGAATGTTGGTATGCTCCTTACCCTATCCTCATTTCTTAAAATTCCTTTTTTTATTCTTGCTGCTCTGATTGAATGCTTTATTCTTCCTTATGTTCCAAATCATTGATTTGATTCCCGGCCTCATCCACTCCACTGTTGATTCCTGATAAATTTGTCTTTATTTCTCTTAGAGTAACCTTCATTTCTGCCAGGTTTTTTTTATGTTGTTGAAATACCCAATGAGTTCCTTGAGCATCCTAATAACCAGTGTTTTGAACTCTGCATCTGATAGATTGCTTATCTCCACTTTGTTTAGTTCTTTTTCTGGAGTGTTGTTCTGTTCTTTCATTTGGTCCATATTTCTTTGTCTCTTCACATGTCTTTGTCTCCCTGTGTTTGTTTCTATGTATTAAGTTGAGGTGCTTTGACTCCCTTTCTTTGTAGTGTGGCTAATTGCAGAAAGCACACCTGTAAGTTGGACAGGGCAGAGCCTTAGGTAATTACCAGGGCAGGGCAACATGTGTGAACCAGGTTGATGGAGTCTCTGATATGGTGTCATTGCTCTATGGCTCTGTGTGTGGGAGGACTCAGAAAGGGGACAATGCCACTGCCCGGGCTCTAGAGTTCTGTCTGGGAGGAAGCTGTCCCCCAGCACTTGTCCTAAAGCCAGACACTTCCGTTTCTCCCCATATATCACTGGTGCCCTTCAAGCTGCTTCCCCAGTCCTGGAGCCCAGAGGCAGTGAGTCTGTGTAAGTCCTAAGTCCATTATGGGCCCCTCAAAGGAGACACCTGAGAACCTCACAGTTTCTTCTGCTGCCCCAACCCCCACTGGTTTTTATAGCCAGAAGTTATGGGGACTTATGTTCCTGGTACTGGAACCCTGGGCAGTGTGGTGGGGTGTGTGGGGCTGGGATCAGTCATTCCCAAGATATCCCTCTTGATTTTTATCCACCACACATAGGTGTGGGACTGTTCATTCTGCATCTCCTCATCTCTGTTTCCAAGTCTCCACCCCTCCTACCTATCTGGATGAATGTGACTTCTTTAATTCCTTGGTTGTTGGACTTCCATACAGTTCAATTTTCTGATGATTCTGGGCGATGGTTGTTTTGTAATTTAGTTGTAATTTTTGCTGTGGTTGTGCAAGGAGGTGAGCTGTGTTTCCTTATGCCTCCATCATTCATTTGTACTTCTTAATCCCTCCTCTTTTTCACTCAGACCCTCTCCCCTCTAGCGACCATCAGTCTGATCTCTGTATCTGCGAGTCTGTTTCTACATGGTTTGTTCACTTATTTTGCTTTTTAGATTCCACATATAAGTGAAATCATATGGTATTTATCTTTCTCTGTCTGACTTATTTTGCTTACCATAATACCTTCTAGGTTCATCCATGTTGTCACAAATGGTAAAATTTTGTTCTTTATGGCTGAGTAATATTCAATTGTATATGTATCACAGCTTTTTTATCCACTCATCTATTGATGGGCACTTGGGTTGATTCCATAGCTTTGCTATTATAAATAGTACTGCAAAGAACATAAGGGTGCATATATTCTTTCAAATTAGTGTTTTAGTTTTCTTTGGATATATTCCCAGAATTGGAATTGCTGGGTCATAAGGCAGTTCCATTTTTAATTTTTTGAGAAATCTTCACACTGCTTGCAACAATTTGCATTCCTATCAACAGTGCAAGAGAGTTTGTGGGAGCATAATTTGGCCAAGACTTGCAAAAATATTTTTAAGGAAAATTATTCCCATCCCAGTAAAGTAATTACATGAATCTGGCTCCACAAACTCCGAAAGTCCTAATTTTTGTTTTGAAAACATTGATCTTACTCATGCTTTCTGATTTTATCTCTTCTTCTTTTCTTCACAAATTCTTCCTTCAAAACATACTATACTTTAAATTACTGTCCTTCAATAAGTTTTTTGCATCTCAGCTTCTGGGCTTTTGCTTGCACTATTCCCACCACTTGAGTGGTTCTTTCTCCCATCAGAATTCCAGTCGTCCTTCAAGTATTACCTAAGAAACAACCTTCTTCATGGAGACTCCCAAGACTACCTCAGTGGGAAATGATTGCCGTCATAGGTATCAGAATTTGGTGTTGGAATCAAGCTAATTTAAATAGTTTTAAGTTTGATATTTTTTTCTCCATACCTCTCTGATATTCTGCCATCACTTTTAGAAAGTGGTTTCACCCAACTCCAGCCAGAAAAAAATTAATACATGCTCTGGGTCTAAAGAAAGTGTCGCTTTTTGGAGAGTGCAGACAAGCAGGGTGAGGGCATTCCAGGCAGAAAAGACAGTGTGTGTGAGAGCAAAGAGGTCTGAGGAGCTGGCACGTTTGGGGAACTATTGGTAGGTTGGATGTCTTGACCACAGAGTGTGGTGGGAGAGTGGCCACAGAGGGGACAGAGCAGACAAGCAAGGATTTTCACAAGAATTTAGGATGACCGGGAACCGTGACTGTGCCGTGCAAAATATGAGCCTGAGTCTCGTTAGCTACGGGAAGCAAATTTATATGAATCTATGAATCTAAAACAAAACATGTAAAATGTGTGAGGATCTGGTATTACAAGGATTACTCATTTGAAATTTGGAGACTTTGCTCCCAGTCGTCTATAAACTACAGGACCCTCTGACAAACACATCTGTTAGAAGCTGACAAAAGAATAAGCTGCATTGTCATGGAATTCAATGTACAAATAAGTTCCTAGAAACTGTAAGTGGTTAGAGCTTATGAAACATGTAAACAACTTCTAAAATATTCTTTTCCTTCAAAAAATTGCCCTAACTTAATATAGGTTCATTTTTGAAAATGTCTTTACCCGCTTCCTACTTATTAGTATTCTGTTCTTTATCCCAGCAAGCTGTTCCAGAGATTTCCCTGTTGGGCACCTTAGATTTATAGATATTGTTTAAAAATATATTTCAGAAAAAGTAATTTCTCCTTACGACCAGGCTTCTAAAAAGTGTTCTTGCCTTGTCTTCACCTAGTCACCCACTGCCGACTAGCTGCTGGCTCATTTCCCCAATATCTCTCACCGATTTATAAATTCCACCTGATGACAAACCTAATGAGAAACTTAGGGGCCCCGTATTACTTGACATCTCTGTAGTATTGACACTTGGGGCTACTTTCTTGCCTTGACATGAGTCTCTTAGGGCTCAGTCTTTGCATCTCTTTCCTCTACATTCTCCTGAGAAATACTGAATGCCAGTGCATTCGACTCTCCACTAGACACCTTCACCTTAACATCCACATTGCTCATCTCCACACTCAAATCCTGCTCCTCTGGGATTGCCCCCGTCTCAGAAAGGGCACCAGCCCCAACTACCCTGTTGTTGGGAGTCCTTCAAGATTCCTCTTCTCTCAGCCCTCACATCTGATCGGGCACTAGTTCTCACTAGTTCTGCCTCTCCAAATCCCTCAGATAGGCTGCCCTCTCCTTTCCTTTGCCAGTGTGGTAGTACACCCATCACTTCCTGCCAGTGCCTTGTGGTCTTCTGGCTGGTCTCCCTGCTCTCATTTCTATCCTTCCCATGTACCTTCTCACGGCTGCCCAGGGGGTTTTGCAAATGGCATCATGACTCACTCCTGATCAGAATCATCCAATGACTTTAAGTGTCATAGAGGACACACCCTCAATCTCCATCAGAGCATGGGAATTGATCCCTACTTGTCTGCTCTGTCCCCTCTGTGGCCACTCTCCCACCACACTCTGTGGTCAAGACATCCAACCTACCGATAGTTCCCCGAACATGCCAGCTCCTCAGACCTCTTTGCTCTCACACACACTGTCTTTTCTGCCTGGAATGCCCTCACCCGGCTTGTCTTCACTCTGCAAGTCTCAGTCCGCATGCTACTTTCTCCAAAACATGTCTGACCCCTTAGGTTTTTTTTCACCCATGGTTTCACTGTACTTAATAGATGATAATAACTACCACTTATTCAATAAACATTCAATCATCAATCTAGACATGATAGCTAATGTCTATTGAGCACCTACAATGTGCTAGGCAGCATTTAAGCACTTTTACAATTTAGATCATCACAACTCTATCAGTACTATTATTATTATTCTTATTTTATAATGAAGACACTGAGGTACACAGAAATTAAATAAATAATTTTGCCCAAGGTCACATAGCTAGTTAGTGACAATGTCAAGATTTGAAGCCTATAGTCTTTGCTCAAAAATCTCTCCACTCCATAGCCTTTGTTAGAGCAATCACATGCTTATGTGGCAACCAATCATTCCCTGGCACGTTTATGTTTCCTGTTAATGCCTTCTGTATCTTTGTTTTCTCAGGGACCACACAGGTTCGTGCAAGGGCTCAGTGCGTGTTTGGTAAAGGACTGTGTGAAAGAGTGAGTGAATGAATAAATGAATATGACAAGTGTCCACAGTACCTCTTGTAGGCATTTCTAATTGGTGCCTCTCAAGTTTCTAGTCTGTTCTTTCTTCAATATCAATGTGTCCTTCAAGCTGAGGAATCCTGCAAAACCTGACAGTAAATTCAGTGTGAACAGCCTTTAATGAATAGCAAGAGATAAAAATCATTAATCAAGCACTACCTGTACAGCCATGGAGAGTTCTGCTGAATATGTCACAGCCATGGCAGCTCAAGTGCACAGGAGACCGATCCCACGGTTGTCGGCACCAGCAGCCTCCCCTTCCAGGGACGGAGTGGACTGAACAGAAAGGCTCATGGCCTGGGCACTTGGCCTGGGGTTTTGTTGCTTTCTCCTTTGCCCTTTTTTTTTTACCCTAGAGAAGAATGGAGAAGAGGGGCATTCAAGGAAAAGTTTATATGTTGCCATTTCATTTTCCAGGTTTTTCCTTCCAAAAAAATTCTTGGCGTCGCTGATTTTACTTAAGATTCTTTTCATAGGAGTTTTATACCCTTTATCCCTGTATGCTTCACCCTTGCTCTGCCGAAAACCCTAAAGCACACGAGAAATGAGGGGCCTGCTCCTCTCACCGCTCTACAGGGCTTTCGAGCGGACTACAGTCTGGAAGGCTGTCTGAGCATGTAAAACCCTGCGATTAAACAGTTACACACCCAGACCCCAGAGCTTAGCCGCCTGGCTACAGATCTCAATGCCACCACTTACTAATTCTGACTATGTGCAAGCTTTTGAGACTCCTGGTGATTTCGTTCCCAAATCTGTAAAATGGGTATAGTCATAGCTCACATCTCACAGAAGAGTTGACAAACTAGAACAATGTAATAGTATTAGAAAATCACCTGACACATAATATATGCTCAATAAATTATTGCTTTTATGTTTATCATTAATAATACTAAGTACTGAGTCCCTATGGAGTAAGAGCCATGCATTGCGTGCACGTACAGTGTTGTGTGTGGGGGGGATACAAAAATAATCCAAGTCCTAACTTTTGTTTCCAAAAGAGTCCATGAGCAAATAAGAAGACAAAATACACAAACAAGAAGTTTCCCAAGGTTACAGAAGCAAACGACCCTTCTGTCAAGAGGAACATTATGGTCTTCTCAGAATCTTAACTCTCGCTCAGAATACAACTATCTGCATGGGAAATTAGGAAACTTGGGAGGCATTTCTCTCTCATCTTTGACAAGGTCATCTTTGGGTCTGTTGCAGTGTTTCTCAACATTGCACTGTTGGCTTTGACATATTGACCGTTCTTTGTTGGGGTGGGGGCTGTCTGAGCATCACAGATGCTTACAGCCACCCCTGACCTCTACTCATTAGATGCCAGGAGCACTTTACCCTGCCGTGTGACAACCATAAATAGCTCTGGATGTTGCCAAATGTCCTCCGAAGGGCAAAGTCACCAAGTTGAGAGTCACCAGTCTATTAGGGTTTTACGGTTACCACCAGATGGGAATTCACTGAGACATAAGGAAAGAACTAAAGAATACTGGGCTTCTCGCCATAAAACCTGGGACAGGGCACCATTTCTACCCTAGCCAGGAGATCTTGGTCCTACCTGTTCACCTCGCCCAGCCTACCCTTCTTGGTAGAAGCAGGTTATTGTTGACAGCCTCTCAGGATTGTGGTGGGGATGAACTGAGTGGTGTTTGTAAGCCCACTTGAACTATGGACTACCATTCCCAGGTAAAGAAGCATCATTTTAAACACCCAGAGGACAACTGCTTCACTGGGATTGTACCTCCGTGTGGACAAGTAAATTTGAGTAGAAACATTGTCCCATTAGAGTCTAAGATTTCAAACTTAGATGATTCTGAACTTAGTTCACAAATACTCACCAAGGACCCCCTCCATACTAGGCACAAAGCTGTGCCCTTCAGAGACACAGGGATGGGTCAGGGGCAGCCTCTGCCTCAGGTGCTATGATCGGCTGGTGTGCTCTTTGCTCCAGGGTCACCCAGGCCTGGGCAAACTGGCCTTTGATGTTCACAACATCTAAGAAAAATAAAAATTGAGTTGCAAGGTCTTACCTGGTTATAATGCTCTATGTGCTTATCTGGCACTGGAATTACAGGAATTACTGGAATTACTCTACCTTTGCCTCTAAATCTCTCAGAGGGCAGGAAATCAACATTTATTGAGCCTGCACCATGTGCCAGCTTCTGCTCAGGTTCATTCAGGACTGTGAGTAAGGCATTACTGTCCTGTTTTTACATATGAGGCCACTGAAGCTCATAAAGAATAAAGTAATTTTCCCAATGTCCCAGGGTAAGTGGCAAAACTGGGATTTGAATCCACATTGGTTTTTGTCTAAAGCCTTTTCTTGCTACACCATGAAATGGGGGTATATTTGCAAGTGATGCTGTGGATAGTAGGAAGTTGAATGCACTGTTTAGATCATAAATCCAGGGGATGTGATTTCAGAGAAAGACATTCTGTTCTTCTGTGTGAATCCCTTATTTGGGGAATGCCCGGGAAATGGGCATCACAGTGCCCGGCAAGCCCACTGTTGAAGAGATGTCATCTAGGATGAGCAAGCAGACTCTGACACAGAGTACAAAGGATGGGGACTCCTGACCAAAGAAGCAGTAAAAATGGGCATCCCAGTCTATGAGCTCTTTGAGCCCTGCTGTCCCCTTATCCCTCCAGAATAGAGCATCTCTCTGAAGCTGGCCTTTCCAGGAGTCAAATGGGAGAGAACACCTTAATGAACCAGCAGAGCCAACACACAGAGGCAGGGCACGGAAGACAGGTTGCCAACAGGAGCAATGCTCAAGGTCATCCTTGACAAGTAACAACAGTGTTATGATTCTGCAACCCTGTAATTTCCATTATGATATATGAATATGCTTGGGGGCCAGTGAAAGGCAGATTGATAACTTCATTTAGAGCAAATCAATTGGATTCCATGGAGAGACTCATGAATCATCCAGAAGATACACACAGGGTGTCAAGGCACAGAATCCTCTCCCCTAGTGATTTGTATCAAAACTCATCAATTCTGTCTAACAAAAACACTTCTATTTGGGTTATTAATAAAAAAGTTTTGAAGTTCATGAAGTTAAATCCTTTCCAAAAGTTTGGCACCTTGGCCAGCAAAACTTTGCCATCACCCCTTTAATTTAATTAACATGGGTAAAGGAAATATAGGCCTATCCAAGTGTGGGCTGACCAACCATGACACTTAGGAGAAAAGTCATAATGGCAACCACTGGCTGTGTCCACAAAAGCAGTGTCCTGGAAAGAGGGAGGCTTAAATTGTCCATGTGCCCGTGGCAAAAGATCGTCATAGCCATCTAAGCCTCACGCCATTACACATTCAATCAAATATTCTTCATTCTGAGCCCCCATATGTATTGACTGGGTTGCAGCTGGGGGAATTAGGTCATGCCACCCCCACCTCCCATATATCCATTTGTATTCCATGACTTAGATAGGAGCTGAGAAACCACTGGGGTAAAATCTCAAATCTTGGGGTTGCCTTACACAACAACATAGCTGGTGACCTTAGCTGACCATGGGGTTTGGTAGAGTAGCAAACGGAGGGTATCAGATGCACAGGGACACCTTCAGGTTGTTTTCCATAGAGGTTGGAGTAAGTTACATTTCAGAGCAGATCTACTAGATGATTCAGCAATTCTGTTTCTGGGCACATACCCAAAAGAAATGAAAACAGGATTTCGAAGAGGTATTTGCACCCCCATAGTCATTGCAACATTATTCACATTAACCAAAAATGTGCGAACAACCTAAACGTGCAGTAATAGCACGAATGGATAAAAAAAGATGTGGGAGACATACACAACGGAATCTTACTCAGCCATGAGAAAGGAGGCTGCCCTAGCTTCTGGGACAACATGGGTGGACCTTGAGCACATTATGCTAAGTAAGGTAAGTCAGAGAAAGACAAGTACTCTATGATCTGACTATATATGGAAACTAAAAAATGTCAAAATTGTAAAAAACAGAAGGGGGGATCTGATTAATGTTTTTTAAGGGTAAAAACTTGCAGTGAGTAGTAAATAAGCCATATCTGTCTAATGCAGCATATAATGAATACAATATTCCTTGAGGACAACAATATTGCGCTCTAATTATAATATCACTACAATGGCAATCATATTATAATATAATGTATACACGTATCAAAGTAACATAAGGTATACTTTAAACTGACACAATGTTACATGTTAAACTTATTCAAATGAATAAATAAAGCCTCTCTCCCTGTGGCCAAAATAAGAAAAATGCCCAGGGACAATGTCATTTGCTGTGCCTCCCTTTCCTCTGCTGCCACAGCCCTGGCTTGTAGTTGGTGAGTTTCTGAGTTTCTGAGTTTCTGGTGCCCACATAGCCTGGTGCCTGGGGATACAGGCCTTCCTTTGCCTCTTGCCACTTCTTTGCCATTTGGTGGGGAGCACGAGAAACTAGTAAAAGCCAGCTTAACGGAAGCCATGATAGGGGTGTTGAGAGCTAACTCACCATAAAGGAAGAAGACCTGACCAGCAATGAGCCAAACCCATGCTGGGGCCTGCTGTGCTCAGTGGGTCTTGGCGATGTGCAGCCACTGGCAGGAATCTGTCCTGTGCGTGCCTTGTGAGAAAGGGTGCGCAGCAGCCCTGATCTGGGGACTCAGCGTAAATAACTAAGAGAAATGTTGCTTCAGAGCAGGGAATGCATGATCTTTGGCCATGAGTCCTATACAACGTCAGAGTCTGCGTGTGTGGTGTTTAAGTTCCTCTCGCTGCCACAGCACCAGGCACCTTAGGCTTAGACTTGGCCTTTAATGCTGAGGAGCTATTTGACCTCCAACAAGGTATATGAACTTGCTATGTTTAAGTTTACTTGGATGTAAAGTGGAATAAGAATAGAATCTATGTACTTTTATTTAGATAGACTTAAATCCTAGAACCATTTGCTTCCAGTATTACTTTTATCATATGGCACATATACTCTACTCCTTGGGTTCCTCATTTTAAAATGTGCATAATAATTTCATGTAATTCCATGGGATGCCATGAGGATTAAACGAATACGGCAAATAAAACTTTGTTGACATTCACACCAACCTCGGTAACATAGGTTTCCCTAGGAGTGAGCTCCCTTTTCCAGCAGCATTGTCTTGGTCTGTATATGCAAGTTCATAAAAAAGAAAAAGAAAAAATCTCCTCAGTTAAAAAGCAGTCAGCCCTGCTCCTCTTCCAGGGAGGTCGCCGAGTCCTACATCAGGGTCACGCAGTCAGAGGGGAGGGACTCAGTAAATTTTATGACCTGTAATAATAGTCCAAGTGATGCCGCTGAGATAAAAAGCGTGCTAATCAAATTTCATGCTTCAAGGCGTGTGCTGATTATTGCTGGGCTGAGAGGGGATTTATTCCTTGTGGTCTGACAGGCACAGGGGCCAAGTGTACTCTGTGAGGTTCACACGCGACTGTCCCCTTCCAGAAAGGAGGGTCCATGAGTGGAGCGGCCTGATGCTCCCTCACTGGGGGTCTGTATTTCCTCCCATCAAAGGCAAAGGGATGTCCTAAGGGGAACTTCATGGGCAGATGTGCAGAGAAAGAATGACAGGGACCATGTGCCTGGGGAAGCCTAGAGAACTTGTATGCCAGGTTCTTGTCCAACCTAGAGAGGAAGGAGAATTCCCATGACCTCGGTTACTTTTTATTTGGTGGCATAACTTCTGCAGGAATCAGTTTCACCATCTGTGAAATTGGGACAATAATCGTACCTGCTTCTTGATGTGGTTGTAAAGATGAAAGTGAGCAGGATTCGATTATGGGCGACAATGACGGAGTGTCCCAAAAACATGAAGCTGACCACCTGGGAGACAGGAGAGCTGTCTCTTGGCTGTGAGACAGCGATCCCTATGCTTAATACCTCAATGTAGTTAAGACCTTTGGCTCTGGATCAGAAGCACATACATAGTCCAAAAATCTGAAATGCTTTTAAGGTAACTATAAAGCCAAAGAAACTGTAAACCCAGTAATTATTCAACCCTAAGGCAAGTCTCAACCCCAAGGCAAGTCTCAGCCCCAGAACTTGCACCAGCAGGAAGGGGGCTGCCAACATGTCTGACATCCAAAAAGTTTGTTCTCCTCGTGCTCACCTAGAATATGGCCACAGAGGACAAGGAAGTAGGAAGACCTTTCCAGGAGCAATCTGGGCATAGAGTGGTAACCAACTGCGGGGATGGCAGTCGTGACTCCATCCTCTCCCCAGTACTTCTCCAGCCCTGAGAAGCCTCTCAGCTGGACTTGAGAAGACTAAGCTACACCTGCATGTGTACCCTCAAGTCCACTCCAACAAGCCGAGGCTCAAGCCGGTCCTTCTGTGTGTAGGCTGGTCCTTCTTTCCTCTTCCTACTCATCTTCCTCATTCTTTAGATCTTAGACCAAATCAGCCCACCTCTACCTAAAGTCTTCTCTGACCTCACCAGGCTATTTTTCTTCTTCAGAATTCCTTATGATTCCTGTTACTAACCTCAGTGTTGTACCTGGCAATAATCTCTGCCCTCGTTGCAATGAACAGATGTAAAGGTAATACACGTCAGAGCACAGAGCCCCGGCTCTGGAGAGAGGCCCTGGCACCACTGCTTGTTCACTGAGTGAACTGTGGAAGGTTCCTTACTCTCTCTAAGACTCAGGGTCCTCACCTGTCAATGCAGATAATCATACTTGGTAGGGCAATTTTTAAGATTAAAACAGTATATGTAAGTCATCAGACACACAGGAGGCATTTAATCCATTGAAGCTATTAATACTTGTATCAGTGACTTGACCCGGAGTGATGAGCAGACAATGCAATATGCAGACAATGTGTTATAGAACTGCACACCTGAAACTGTATAATTTTATTAACCAATGCCACGCCAATAAATTCAATAAAAAATAAAATAAAATATAAAGAAAATCCTAAATCATTTAATTTAGGATTAAATTAAGTGCATCATTTAATTTTTCATATGCTCCAGTTTTTCATCTGCTCCATCATTTAATTTTTCATATGTTCCAGTTTTTAAATCTAGCTAAATTTAAGTTATTTAAGGATGGAGTTGAGCCTTTCACATTTTTGTATTCTTCATAGCTTAATGCTCACAACTAGATCATGAAATATTTGTAACTAAGGACTGAAGTAACATTTGATTTCCTTCCTTTTGGTGTTTCCAAAACACTAGCCTACGGAGATCGAGCCAGAGTTGGTGTTCACAGCAGGCTCGGTGCCCCTTTTCTAATAGATCAGGAAGCAGACGAACAGTGGGGTGTAAACTCCAGTTGAGGATCAGGACCTAGATGTCCAGATATTGTGAGTCCAGGAATAAAGCCTACGTGGCAAGAAGAAAAACATAGCAAAAATAGAACTACGGAATAGAAATCTTTCCATTTTCCAACGGGAATTGTAAGAGAGTGGGCGAAAGATCCCCAAAAGAATCTGGACAATAGGTTTAAGAATCAAGAACCCATGGGGAGAAGGACGCTGTAACAGACTCAGGTCTTCTGCCACAGGCTCCAAGTTCTTATGTGGCATCTGGAGAGAAGGCATCAATCTCCTCTAATCCCCAGGTGAAGCAGGAACCTGGAGACACCTGACTGAGGTGTGTTCTCAAAGGTCCCTCCAGGCAGATACTGACACACATTTTCTCTTACAAACTAAACAAGAAAAAAATAAAAAATACCTCAAGGCGTATAATCTGATTTACTTTTGACTTTTTTCAAAAACAACCATTCCTAAAAGAGGCAGAGAAAAGTACTGAGCTTCCAAAACATAAACGGAAGGAAGGGGTTGCTGCTGCTGGGTAGGGTCTTAGAAATCCCATCAACTCGATCATTTCACATTTCTACCCCAGAAAAAAGCCAACCGTCTTCCATTCACCCATCAACATCCAAGTAATTTGGGGGCCCCTTTTTTTTTGCTTGCAGTAGTTTAATGATTTTTCTTGAAAGAATTCTGTGTTACCAAGGGAAAAACATGCCTTCCCAAACCAAGCCCAATTGTCCAATTTCGAGGTGGTCCCCCTGATTTACCACTGGAGCTCCTCACAGTTCCCACATTGATATCCTCTTCTGCCATCAGGCATTACACCCCCATCAGCCTTGGAAAAGCCTCATAACTCAGCAAGACCATTAAGCCAACATACATCAGCAAAACTGCCTCATGCTGTCTCGGCTCCAGGTTAGAAAGATCTGTCACAGCACACACAAGCCCCTCCAGCACTGGACTTGATGGGTTGTGCTCAGAAGGCCACTTCTAAGACCAAAGCCATTTTTCACTCAAGGACTCTGTCCACAGAGCCCTAAAATGCTGCACAGTAATGCTGACGGTGATAGCTCTCAGGTATTACCCAGGCATGGCCCTTTGCTCACATCTCAAAACTGGCGCTCAAGTCTATTTTGGCACACTTCAAAACACACACATCCATACACATACACTACAACATAAATATAAATTTCCCTCTATTGGTGATTGGGTAAATTCCATAGTCTATAGTATAAGAAGCCACTTGCTGGGTTTATGAATGAACGGATCAGGACGGTGTAAAGTCAAGATCCCCCAACCAAGTCTAATATCTCTCCCAGTTCCCATATAGCCAGAAACATTCCTGGAGCCTAGTGGGGAAGACAGTTTCCCAAAGCCCATAAAAATGTGAGCTGTGTTGAACCTACCAAATTTCAATGGCCTTTGGCCTGCAGGCTGTCCCCCGGGGTCTCTCAGTGTCCTCTTCTCCACCCACATCCCAGCTTCCACCTCCAGGCAGATCAGCAAAGGTCAATGAATGACAGTGTCAAAAACACAACAATTATTTAAAAGCAAATGACAAAGTTGTGAGCACACATATTAAAATTCGCAAATGTACATGACATTTGCCAAGAAATCTGCCCATTTTCTGTGAAACTATAGCCAAAGGCTACGAGATAATATGACCTCATCTCTTGTCCTTCTCTAGGGCTTGACAATGACATCTTAATTGTGAAGTGCTATGTAGCTTGTAAAAACTAAACTTGAATTAGGGCTCTTCTTCATTTTCATATCAGATCCCTACCAACTGAAACTTCTCATGGCAATATCCATCCAAATCGCCACTGTCCAATACAACTTTTGCCATGATAAAATGTTTTATTTAATAAAGAAACCACTAGGCACAGGTGGCTATGGAGTATGTGAAATGTGGCTCTTGCAGCTGAGGAACTAAATTTTGTTTATTTTTAATTAATTTATATTTAGCCACATGAACGTAGTGGCTACCGTACTAGACAGCATAAATTCTAAGGGCTCACGATGTGGACAGTGTTTGTATCCACAGCACTTAGGAAGCCCTAGGATGATAACCTGGAGCAGAATGACATGGATAAAGAAGAGGAATTTAAACAAGACTCAGACACATCAAATACCAGGTGAACATGGGACAGCCTCCCAGATACAGAGTTTACATGTGAAATGATGAGTTGAACAGGTTCCATGATTCTTGGACCCATTCAGTAAGGAAAAAGGCTATAAAAAGGAGTCAGAGTATGAAGAGGGGAGAGGGTGTGATGAAGAGATTCTTTGGAGAAAGTGGCTGCTACTGCTACCTTATGATCTACCCAAAATGCTTCCAGAGTTTGGTGGGACAACATATGGTAAGGATCACCTATAGACACAGGTGGAAGAGAACTGAGCGAGTGCTAGTTAAATGCCCCGCAATAAGACTGCCTGGGAGAGCATGCTACAACCTCATCGGGGCAGGGTGGACCCAGGGGTAAGCTGATGGATGTTTCTGAACCACCTCTCTGGAAACAAACCGACAAGGTTGGATTTTGTGCATTTCCCCCGCCCCCCAATTTCCTGAGTGTGAATATTTCCACCGTGGCCAATTTCCTGCTACCAGCCGGAAGTCCCTGAATGTACAGTCGGGAATGGATGTGCACTTACACCAGTTTTTGTGAAGCGGTGCAGCGCCAGCTCCAGCACAGCACTGGGTGGACCACTGGGAAGAACCTCCCCTCAGAAACGGAGGGCAACTCTCCACAGTGTAAGACTTGGTTGTGCGAGGTCCCCAGTGATGAGTGTGTCTGTAGATCTCAAGAGAAAGAATGAGCTTACTGTCCAGACCGAGAGCGTAAGTCACCCAGCCAGGTCAGAGCTCTCCTTTCCTTTTACATCGGTTTCATCCTCTGTCCCGTTAGCCCTTGCAGAATATAGAATAGCAATTTGGGAGTCTGTGATAAGGTGAGCAGGAGAAAGAGCAGAAACCAGTCACAGTCCCTTAAAGTCAGGCAGCTGCCAACCACCAGCCTTAGCTCAGAAAATATGAGGAGACCCCTCACCCCTGAATGAAGAAGACTGAGACACCAATTCATATCACAGGCAGGTTTATTCTCCTTACTGAGTTGAGATTGTGTGTTAGGACTTAAAGTAACTTTAGAACCACCGAGTATTTGCCAACTTTCTTTCTGAGGGCAAGGGATGAATTTAGAGAGACAGTGGGAACCCCAAACTAATAATAATAAGTTTGAACTTTTATTATATCATAAGTTATGCATATTCAGCATTAAAAATAGAACCAGGTTTGACTGTCCCATCTTCCCACATCTTTATCTTCACAGCATAACTCATTGTTGATAAAATAAGAAATCAATATCACCAAGGATAATGTGAATCTTCTAAATTTTTTTATTGAGAGACAAGGTCTGGTATGTGGAGCCAGATAGCAGCGAACAGGTCACATACTCTGAAGTACCTGACCTTAGTGGTGGGTGCACTCGGGTGGCGGGGTGGTATTTATTAGAACCAACAAGATGGGAATTAGCATGGTCCCTCTGACATGTAGGACACTCAGCCTCAATGCATCTCCATTCGTTCATGTCTGATGGTTTTATTTTTCTCTTTAAAAAATAACTTTTAAAAAGTATTAATGGACACAGAGTAATAAACAAGGATGGTGATGGCCAGAGGGAAGAGGGGGCAGGGGCTGGGTAGAGGTGGACAAAGGGGGGCGGGAAATGGGGACATCTGTAATAGTGTCAAAAATAAAAATAAAGTAAAAGAATAATTACAAAAAGTATTCATGGGAAAGAAAATAGCAGTCATTTCAAGGAGTATTCCAAAGCTCTTGAAATCAGATGAGTGTTTGTTGACTTTCAATCTCAAAGTAAGCACTCACCCCCCTGCACTTCAGGAGGCAAGGGGTGACCTCAAATAGGTAGGGGCATAGGGGGCAGGTCGTGGTGGCTGAATACCCCTGGGCAACTGCTGGGTTCCCGTCTAACTGCCACATCAACAAACCACGGATATAAGACAACACCAAACGGACAGACCTGGAGAATGTAAAGGAACTATAGTTAGTCTCTACCTAAAAGAGCTTATTCTGCAAGGAACATTTGTTTATTTACGGCTAAAATTTGAAGCTGAATGATATCTGTCAGCCCTAGAGGGATGGCTTCATCATGATCAAAATCCAGCCTGATTATCAGGGGAGAATTTTATAACTTTCACATCAAAGTCAGCAGCGGTCCATCTTGAAAACCCCTTCCTGAAATTCAATGTCTTTGCATGAAGCTTTTCCTCCCAGATCTCCTATGGTGAGACAATGAAAGGAAAGAAGAATGCAGGCATCTCCCCCTACGACATAGGAAAAACACGAACACATGTCCACTCTTTTTCTCCAGTCCCAGATGTTTGCTCTGGACATTCTTCTGGGTCTTCCAGTCAGGCACCTTCAGGGGATGGATGCTCCTGTCTAATTCCCATTCAGAAGCCAAGGAACAGGTTGATGACTCAGAAAGAATAGAAAAAGTTGCTAATGTTTGGTGAGCACCCAAAGGTGCCAAGCTGGAGAAATGGCACAGTTTGACCTGAAAAACAGCCTTTTTTTTTTCTACCTGAGGGGCAGAGGAGATGGGAGGTGCTGCTGCTTCCTCTTCCATGTCCGTGACAGACGCGCCACCCTGAACCCTCCTCTCCCTCTGTCTTTTTGATTTTAAGCAGAAACTCAAGTGATGCTTGACCATTGGGACTTGGGACTATTTGAAATTGCCAAGTGTACTCATATCCCCAGAAAAATACATATATATGCACATACTCAGATATCCCCCAGATCCTGCATATAATTTAAGGGGGTTCACAGACAACACTTACTCCCACCCAGAATCTAGGGATCTGAAGTTCAGAGGCCCTGTCTCAAGGCAGGTGCTCTGGTGCTAATGTCTCTGGATGAATATCCCCACCCCGACTCCTTCCCACCATCCCCCACTGGCCTGGTTGCAGCCCAAGTTTGCTGGCCAGTTGAACTGGCACCATGGACCACTCAGGAGTTGTTTTCTGGGTCCAGAGGAAACAGCCAACTTTCTTGAAGCAAATCGTTTCTTAATTACTTGAGAGTTTTCAGAATCTTTGATTAAATCACAAACCACTGCATCATCCATCTGACACTTTAGTTTCTTAAACCAGATTTCAATTTCTCGGGGACACTTTATCTAAGACACAGTAAGTTCTGGATCCATATATGTCATTAAGCATTAACATCTATGGATCATCTATTAGGTGCCAGGCATCATTCTAAGCATTAGGGATAGAGCAATAAACGAAACAGGCCTGATCTTAATTTATTCTAACTATTGTTGTTTTGAAAACAATGATAATAATTATTATAAAGCTACATAAGTTATAGGTTCTATGCTTAATATTTTATATGCATTATCTCATTCTTTCTCAGAAAACCTGGTGAGGTAGGTATTGTTATCCCCATTTTACAGATGTGAAAACTGAATTAAAAATTGATCTACACCAGGGTAGAGCAAGGACAAGATGTAACACCAGGAAGTTTGCTTCAACTACCTTTAGATTCGAAATCCCTGGTTGTGCTTACAAAGCAAAGTTAGGCCACACAGCACCTCTGAAATGAGAACACGTGTCTCACAAAAAACCAGTCTGGCAATGGCATGTACGTAAGTACCCCTGGGGTACCTGGGGTTGCCAAGAGGCTCGAAGGCAGTCAGCATGATTGTGATCAGTAGGTCCTGACGACTTTGCTAAGCAGAGACGGTCCGGTGGTCCTAGAAAAAAAGTGGAAGGAACATGGTGGGCAGCTAAGGCTGAGGGTTGCTGGACTTGAACTGGCAGAGCCAAAGGACAGACAAGCCACATGTTATTTTAAAATACATATGTTTCAAATGATATAATTTAAAAAAAAACTGTATTTGGGCAGAAGAGATGATTACAATCCAAAGTCCATAACGGGAGAAAAGACAGAGTAGATACTAAAAAAGTCTGACTAGTTGAAGCAAATATTTAAAAATAGCAGTTTGCCACATGCATGGCTTCCAAAGACCCTAGTTAGTGCTAACGGACACTCAGATGAAATTTCGGGCTGGAAATCATTATAAGAGGTAGCTCCTAGGAAGGGGTGAGTCCACATTTTGCAGGTTATACAATGTGGGTGACTGTCCATAAAAAAAATTGCTAATAGTGAACGAGGTACTAGGGGCCCCAGAAGCTTCATCTATATTAGCTTCCTGGTGAATCCATCTCTGCCCAAGTGTGTATCAGACCCAGCGAGGAGGCTGATAAGAAACACAGATCCCATTAGTGTTGGAATCACAGTGCCTGAGATAAGACTAAAAGCCTAATTTGGAGAACTTTGTGATCCAAAGAACAATTTGAAGCCAGTGTGATAAGATGCAAGACAATAGTGGAGATGGTTGAAAGAGAGGCTTCTGGCAATCCAAACCATCGAAAGGGACACCCGATATGAATTTGAATGAGACACCAGTTCTTCCATGTCAATTTGTAAAGATCCTGCTGTTAAGCCAGCCTCTAGCCAGCACATACAGTGCCTGTGTGGGAGTCACAAAGAGCCACCTGTGCAGACAGACAAGGTGAAACAAGCAGCCCGGAGCAGAGAGCCCCTGCAGGTGACTGGTACGGCAATCAGGCGGACCTCCGGAGCATGGCAAAAAGCATCCCTTTCCCTCCACGTGGTGTCCCGCTTGCGGGGTGCAAGGTCTGACTTCTGCCCTCGCTCATCCTCTCCTCTCTGCGCTTTGTGCGCCGTTCAGCACAAGCAAACAGGCGGTCCTGTATCTCAGAGACGTGACGACTTCAACAGTGTACTGAGAAGGACTGGAAAATGTGTGATCATCTGGCCCAGAAAGTCCACTTTTTTGGAATGTATACTAAGAGAATTAGGGGTGGTGAACACACAACACAATGTACAGATGATGTGTGCAAACTGTGCACCTGAAACCTGTATCATTTTGTTAACTGGTGTCACCCCAATACATTCAATAAAAAGGAAAAAAAGTAGTAGTAAAACTAGAAAAAAAAACTCTGAAAATTATCAGGGAAAAGCATAAATATACATAAACTAAAGCATGTAGAAGTAGTATTTCTATCGTGAAAGACTGAAAACAACCTGTATGTCCAGCAATGGACACTAGTAGTTAGCTCCTGACTCAGCCTCTAAGAGAATACTGACCGTCCATTGAGTGACTTTTGAATGACACGATTCTAAATTAAAAAGCAAGAAAGGAAAATATGCAGATTTTTAAAACACATGTGTCTGTGACAAAGACTAGAAAGTTTCCAAAACTTTAAAAGTAGTTATCGACCAATAGTGGAATTACAGGGGATTTTTATTTTTCCTTCACATTTTTCCATATTATTATTTTTTCTTACTTTGTAAATGTCTTATTACCCTCATGGCAAATACACATTTTTCAACGGCATCCGGACTTCTCAGGCAGAGACAAAGTGGGAGCAGGAAGTAAAGCGTTGCCTTGACCTCGTGGGCGTATTGTTCGCGCCTCACTGATTCCCGCTTCTCTCAAGCCCCAGCCCCAGGTTGGCTGGCCGCACTTTGCTTCATTGCCCTCTCTGACATACTGTGATGGATGGTCATTGGAGGCACATGACATCTCCCTATGACTGTCACTACCTTTCAAAGCCCCAGGAGTGTGTCTCTGCGTGATTGAGTGCTGTGGCAGGACAGCTTCAGGTCACTAAAGACACTGGGACAGCTAATTGACTTAGCTACTTACTTCCAGATTTATAGGACACTGTTGCTGAGTAATTAAAATTACTCAGCTATTTCCATGAGATATTAACTTGATGCAATCCTCGCTAAACAAATTGAGAGCTGGGTTTGGGTTTCGTTTTTTTTTTTTCTTTCTGTTTTTCATTTGGAATCAGTAATTAAAGATTATTTAATTATGATAATGTGTTTCTATTAGGAATGGTCTCTGTAGCTGAAGCCTGATGAGCACTATGGAGTTTGGATGACAAGGATTTTTTAAATTTTATTTATTTTAGAGAAAGGGGAAGGGAAGGAGAAAGATCGATGTGCGAGAGAAACATCAGTCAGTTGCCTTTTGTACGCACCCCGACTAGGGATTGTACCTGCAACCTTGGCATGTGCTCTGACCAGGAATTGAACCAGCAACATTTCACTTTGCAGGACGACACTCAACCAACTAAGCCACACAGGTCAGGGCGACAACAACGATTTTAACACACTCTCATATGAGTTGCAAATGGAGGAGACGTGCTTTCTTGCTTTTTCTACGGCTAGCTGTTCGAGAACCATCTTTAATTCAAGGCAGATTTCCTTCCTAGGGTTAGAGTTGGACAGAGTTAGGCAGTGTGTTTAGTGCCCGGGAGCCCAGGCACACATGGCACCATGGGGACCGTTTTAGTCCATGGTGGGTGGAAACTGGAGAGGGCTTCAGGTTTAGTACTCATGGTTAAATGGTGACATTGAATGATCAGGGAGAACAGCTCAGGACCCCAGGATCGCGAATCTCCAAGGAATGAAGGGACATTCTCCCCTTGACCCATGCTGGCAGGAAGAGCAACACACCCTGGTCTGGCCTCTTTCCTCCAAAACCACTCTTGCCTTCGGCTTCCCTAGCAAACATTTGCGGAGTGCTGGATGCTGGTGCACACGTGTCCCTGGTGAGCACACAATCAGCACTCCCTCTGGCAGGCACTTAGCAGCCACTGGAGCAGAAGGCAAACCCAGGTACAAATGACTGACAGGCAGGTAAATTACAGCTCCAGGCTTAGCAGGAGCCAGTCCTCTCTCCTTGATCCAAGCTCTCCCTTGGGGGATCGGTGGGGGCGGGGAGGGTGGGTTGCTGCACCAGAAAGAGCAACAGGAACACAGAAAGAGCAAGAGCAACAATAGGCTTCTGAATAAGGCTAGACCTGGTGATAAGTCTTCTTATCTTGGGCGAGTTTGTTTTGCTAAACCTCAGTTTTCTCATCCGTAAAGTAGAGATGATAGCATGTAACTCATGGAGGGGACTGTGAACTTAGCAAGACACCAGATATACTGTAAGCATGACACAT
The DNA here is from genome assembly GCA_004026765.1 of Micronycteris hirsuta. Taxonomy (NCBI): domain Eukaryota; kingdom Metazoa; phylum Chordata; class Mammalia; order Chiroptera; family Phyllostomidae; genus Micronycteris; species Micronycteris hirsuta. The sequence continues at coordinate 90,011 of PVJI01003463.1, forward strand.
GGTTCCCGTTCTCTTCCACAGCTCTGAGATGCCCCCTCTCCATTCAACCTTGATCCCAACAGCTCCGCTTTTGAATCACCTAGGAAACTTGTAAAAAACACAGTTGCTTGATCCCTGTATTCATTGTCTATTGTTGTGTAACAAATCACCCCACAGCTCAGTGGCTTAAAAAACATACACTTATTATCTCACAGTGTCTGTGGGTCACGAATCAAAGCAGCTTAGCCAGGGAGCTCTGATTTAGAGTTTCAATCAGGGTGCCAGCTGGGGCTGCAGTCGCCTGAGATTTGACACTTGACTGGGGTGGGAGATTATATGTCCAAGCTTACTCACAGGGTTGTTGGCCACAGTTCCTCACCACGTGGGCCTTTCCGTGGGGCTGCTCATGACATGACATTTGGCTACCCCCAAAGCAAGTGATATGAGAAAGCCAGAAAGCAGAGCCACATGCCTTTTATGACCTAGTCTCCAAGTCACATACCTTCGCTTCCACCTTATTCTATTTACGAGAAGCAAATCACAAAGTCCTGCTCACACTTTATGGGAGGGGACTATAAAAGGGCATGAATACCCAGGGGAAGAATCACCGGGGACTATCCTGCAGGCTGCCCTCCACAGGCCCCATCCACAAGATTTCAATGTAACTAGTTTGGGGCCCAAGCATTTTTTTTATTTTTAAACTCTCTAGGTAATGCCTGAGAGCCACCAAGGTCAAAAAACACATTATACAATTTCTCCTAAGTTACCTTCTCTTCAGGTCAACTTTGTCAATTTAATCTCTTCTCTTGTCATGTCCTTAATTGGCTCATCAACTCCTGCTGCTAAATTCTCTCAGGTCCTAAGCAGTCAGGGCAGAAGCCTGTCCCAGGGAAGCAGGGCCCTTTAGAATGCAAGGATAAAAGCAGCAGCAGGGTCGAAGTCCAGATAAGCAGACGGCACCTGAGGTGAAGAGGACACAAACGCTGGAACACCCCGGAGCTCCTGGAGCAAGTGGTTACGCAAGGAGCCAGGGGAAGTTAGCAACGGGGAAGGCTAAAAGGGCCACGCATGTACGACCAGCAGGCCAAGGCCAGAGACAAGCAACCACCAGCAAGAAGACCCCCACAGCCGAAGCAGCCTGCTGGTTTGGCCCTGGCTGCCTTAGAGCTCTTTACCCTCATGACAGCCAATCCTGAAACACCTCCCTAAGGCACCACAGGAGACACCAGCCTAGAACAGTCTGAAGTGTGAATTCAAAGAAGGAAAACAGACAGACTCAGCTTCCTGGCAGAGGCGGTTCCTCTCACACAAGCTGCCCTCAACCCCTCTTCCAGTAAGCAAGCTTTCCTGGCTCATTATAATGTTGGCAATGTCATGTACAAGATGAAAGTTGCCTACAACAAAAATAAACATAAAATGATTATGATGTATACATCGCTGGGGAGCAAGGTGTCCATCATCACAGATGGCTTATTCATCTTTGTGTAATGAAATCCAAATTGCAATTGCAATATATTTCCAGCCTGTTGTCTCTCTCTGCTCACTGAAGAGGTATCTGGCTTTGTCTGTTTGATCAGTTGCTGCCTGCTCTGGCCCTCTGGTCCTTCTGCAGCACAGACTCGCGAGAAGAGGGAGGAACAGACAGACAAGAGTTATCAGAGCCGGGGCTGGGGCGAGCTAAGCAGGGGGGGTTTCTGAAGAGAGGTGGGCAGTGTTGGCAACAGGCAAGAAGAATGGATGGAAGAGAAAAGGCTTGTAAAAAGAGAAATGTTTCCCAATGTCCAAGAATAGCAATTAAAAAACACAGTTACTTGCACATTTCTTTTTCGTTGATAGCCTATGTTTTTTTGACCAGGATCATGTTTTGAGACTGGATCACGGGGCCCTTGCTTTAGCGACGTTACATTAGCATCCGCATCGATGCTCACATAAAGGTATAAATGTATGGAGAGTTCTTCGTACCCCAAATAGGCACCATGATTGAACTGGTGGTTAAATAGCAGGCCACATCAAAAACAACCTTTTATGCCTTTGAACTGTATCTTGTAAACAGCAGGGAGCCAGGGAAGAATTTCAAACAAAGGAGTCACGGGATTCTATCTGGGAAGGCAGGCAATGAGAAGCTTACAAAACCAGAGGCAGGGAAACTGGTTGATAAGGGCTTGAGCTAAGACAGACAGTAGCAGGTGGGTACAAAGCAAGGGATTAGGTATGAGGAACACTCAAGTGATAATATCAATAGGGCTTAATGATTTTCTAGATCTTTGATGGGGCAGAAGGCCAGAGGCACTCTGAGTAGGAGGGAGAAGTCAAAGCTGACTCCAGGGTCCAGCTTTGGTGCCAGGGGTAGAAGGTCATGGCAGGTTTCATGGACGTAAGTGCTGGACTGGGGTTATAGGCGAGATTGACCAGACAGCACCGCATCACACACAGCAACAATGTCCTAATGTTTCTCATTGCCATCACATTTCAGCTTTTACAACATCTCTGGAACTTTATAGAGATATATTTAACAATTGTCTTTCCCAACAATTACTAGGTTCAGCTATTCTAGGCACTGTGGACAACCACATCACCCACAGCTCCCAGACAGAATCCTGTGACTCCTTTGTTTGAAATTCTTCCCTGGCTCCCTGCTGTTTACAGGATACAGTTCAAAGGCATAAAAGTTGTTTCTGATGTGGCCTCCTGTCTAACCAGCAGTCCCATCAGGGTGCCCGTTTGGAGGGCCATGAGCCCTCCATAAAGTCACATCTCCATGCCTAACTCAGGCTCTTCTCTCCACTGCATTGCCTGCCATTCCATCACCAGCACCCGCACTCCACACGCCCAGCTGGCAGGCACCTACAGATCTGTACCGCATCAGTTCAATCGTCACCCACCCTAGATACAATTAATTCCCTCTGATTTTCCCTAGTATGTGCACCCCGCCCCCCGCCCCCCATCGATGATTCTGTCACGGTATTTGTTTAGAACTTTGCTGCACCTGTTGTTTTGAGTGTCTGACTCACCTAATGAAGTGGAAAGCTTTCAAGGGCAGCACCTTATCCTGATAGTGTATGAAAATAATAACAGTTTCATCGTGGGGAAGGTTGCTCAGGACCCTGTGTCAGGCACCTGGAATGTGGCGAAGCTGATGCTCCCTCCAACACCATGCTGCCTTTTCCTTTTTGTCATATTTACTGGCATGCCTGGCAGGGTCTAGCATATAGCAGGCACCCAGTAAATGTTTTTAAACAAATAGATCGGTTTCTATTTGTTGAGAAAAAGCAACAGGGAGTTTGGGTTTTACTCTTATTACTCCTCTTCTCTGGCACATGCAAGGCCTATAAGCCAACATCCTACTTCTGACCTCCCCAAAGTGAGTTTTTGGGAATAAATGAAATAAATGTTACACAATCTTTTAAAGTATATATATATATATATATATATATGCTTGTTTTATATGAAAATTTCTTGAGCAATGGACAGATGATTGGTGAATTACTTTTAACATTTCAATGAGAGGGAAGAAATTCACATGTCAATGTGAAATTTTAATCAGGCACAGTCCATAGTATAAGACTTACCAACCTAGTCATTGTCTTCATTTTTAAATTTGATCCCTGAAGTTTTGAGCATTGTTGTAAGTTTTTCATGGTGCAATAGCCAAATGATTGTTCAATCTGATTTGTGGGCATATGAAGCTTCATTTAACTATTTTCTCTACTTTTGAGTGTGTTTAAAGTTCTTATAAAAAGGTGAAAACTTTTTTCAACACAAGCATTGTCTTAGGATCTCTCCTTGCCATGAACTCAACAGTAACTGCACAGTGGTTTCCTGATCCTCTCCCAAGCTTTTCTTTTCCTAACAAGCTATTAGACCAGGTCCCTTTGATGAGTGCTAGATCAACTGTGACACATTATGTATTGTATCCTGTGAAATCACTCTTTGACATGTGCATGCATTTGCTCTTGGCTTGAGCTGATTTGCCTAGGTGATGTATGCAGCAGTGGCCCAAGCCTAAACAGTCACCTGGAGAGGCAAATCCTTCTTCAGGGGACAGCCCAGCACATGAGATGTGGTTGGTGACAGGCATGATGACAGCAAGATTTATCTGCCAGATGGGGACACAGTTAGGGATGTTTTTCAGCTCCAGGGCAGGCCCCAGACTCAGCAGCAATGCTCCTCGATGTCGGCAGCTCAGAGAGGATCGGCGTTTCCTCAGTCTTTAAAAACCTCAGCCACACCTCTGATCCAGGAGCGCTGCAGCTCGAAGCTCAGCAAGGCATTAACCACTCCTGGGGCTCAGAGATGAGAACAGCAGACGTATGAATAAATTTGATGAAGCATCAAACTTTCCAAATGCTTGAGGGGGTAAAATTGGGTTCAGATTATTTTAAGTTTTTGATGGGTGGTAGTACATCAACATGGAAAGAAAATTAAGTTTTGGACTCAGTCAGATATAGATTCTGATACTAGGGAAGGCATTACCGATTCATGACCTTGGATACTATTTAAGCAGCCTGAGCTTCCACTGTCTCAGGGAAAGCATGGAGGTAATCTTATAGAAATGATGCAAGTAAAGAACCAGCAGAATGCCTGGAACATAGTAAGTTCTCAACAAATGACAGGTGCCTTGTCCTAGAAGATTTCTGACTGAGTCAGAAGTTTTCCAAGAGGCCCACAAGAGAGAAAGTAAGTGTTGGCCTTCTAGATCAGAATGAAAATACTGAGGAAAATGCAGGGAAATCACAAATTACGCGAGGCCAGGTGAAGAAGACATCAGACAAATTAAAAGGCAGATAACAGAAACAGAGAAAAACATAAACAGCTAAGTTGCTCTCATGGAGATTTCAGTTTTTTTTAGGACTCACAAGATGGTCAGTCCTGGTTTTACAAGCTGTTAAATTATCAAAGTTGGGCCAAAGTCTCCTAAACATTCAACATCTTGTCGCCTTGCTTTGGAAGCTTGTAGCACTGACGCGCAGTCCCCACAGAGCCACACGTGCTGGGCCAGTACTGGCCTGTAGGTCGCCCTCAACACCCACCGCCCATACCGAGAAGAAGAACAGAGAGTAGTAGGTGAAGGGTGGCTGGTCCAAGCCATTTTCCTGTTACACTTCTTCCATTCCCCCATCTCTGTAAAAATGTTTCAGTTCGTTACTTTTGTGGGGTTTCAGGATCCCAAGTCTGGGATTCTTGGCTAGTGCTGTCCCACATGCTCTGGCCGGGAAGACGAGCATCACCAGTTCCCACCCACACGTCAGGGCCAGCCCAGAGACTGGGCTCAGACCTAAAGACGCAGCTTCAATCCGGGTATTTAACATCTGCCTGATTGATGGCCTCCTTGCTTTATGAAGAGAGCTGGTAAAAGCTGCTGAGGAGTATTTTGATGCCACTCGTGTTCATTTTCAGCAATAAATTGAAATGGTGTTGTAGGATCGAGTGTAACAGACAGTCAGAGTCTATTATGGTGTAAGTCCAGCAGCATCCTGGGAAAATCACAATGTATAAGGGATGCAAAAATCTACTACTGTCAAGTATCACTGAGGGCATATTTTTAAATACCCAGAAAATTAGGAATATAGACATTAAGGTTCCCCACAGCCATACTAATTGGGCCACACGATTATCTAGCCATAAAATTGTGTCTGGCATTGAGCAGGGCAGACAAGTGTCTCAGTTAGGCCCTAAAGTCAATCAGCCATCTGCAGCATGGAACTGTCAGATCTAATGGTCTTACCGCTCTTCGTGTTTGTGCTGTAGCATTTCACATAGCTCATGCGGCATCCCAACTTAGTGGTGCGGTCACACCTCTGGTCTCCTCTCCCCAGTTCTCCCCTTGGGCAAACCCTTACTGCTTTTCACCCCAACGCTTCACACAGTTTCCTCTGGCACAAGACACTCCCCCGACATCTCTTCTACAACAGAAGGCCAAACCAATCTTTCTAAAGCCCCACTCTATTCATACCGACCACTGCTCAAAAAGCACCAGTGGACTTCCACATCTCTTAAAGCAACCTATTTCACAGCCACCTGGCTGTGTGCTCTGGTCTTCCGGGGCACCTTCCCTAGGCCCCCAGCTGTAGACAATTTTTGTGTCTTCCCAATTTGACATTAAACTCTGACAGCAGAGATAGTGCTGGCATATACTAGGTGCTCAGTAAATATTTGCTGAATGACTAAACGAATCAGCCTGCTCATACATAGTGGGTGGCAATATGAACTAGTAAAAATTCTTCTGAAAAGTAATTTGCAAATATCAATATTCACTAAAATATTCATAATCTTTGACCTTAAAATAATATTTCTGAGAATATATTCTAAGGCAATCATTGGGGAAATGATGTTTCTGAAGTATTGCCTATAATAAAATGTCAGTTGAATGTAAAGCAATAACAAGAGAATGGTTAAGTAAATTAAGATAAATCCACTCAAATGAATATTATAAAGTCAATAAAAATTATTATGAAGACTAGTTAGTGTGACATGGAGTGTTCTTAGGACCTATTTTTTTAAACAGTATTGAAAATTAAAACTATATCTTGTTTTATTCATTTATGAGGCAAAGGTGGTAAAAAATGCTCAAAAGTGAAAATGGTGGTACAGAAATTTTTCCTTTTATTTAGATTTCTGTTAGTGTTGTAGTGCAAGTAAAAAGATCACCTTCCTGCCTGACAAACAAGTACTTCAATGGCTCCCTATTCTACAGAACAAAACCCAAATCCAGCTTAGCATTTCAGATGCTGAACAGTCCCTTCCAAAGCTATATTTCTAATTCTTTTTTGGTTGCGAACTACATATACTATGTACATACAAGAAGCACAGAAATCTAAACTGTGTAGGTCAATGATGTCCCACGAAGTGCAGCCCTATGTGACCACCACCCAGATCAAGAAGACAACATTCAGGCCCTGGCCAGGATGGCTCAGTTGGTTGGAGTGTCGTCCCATAGACCAGAAGGCCACGGGTTCAATTCTCAGTCAGGTCACATACCCAGGTTGTGGGTTTGATCCCCTGACGGGGTGTATACGAGAAGGCAACCAATCGGTGTTTCTCAAATCAATCTTCCACACTGTGCACCACTGCCCCCCTGCCACCCCCGCCCCACCGCCACATCCCTCTCCCTCTATAAGCTATGAAAAATAATGTCCTCAGGTAAGGATTTAAAAAAAAAAGAAGACAACATTAAGATCCCTCTCCCAATGCCTGCCTTTCCCCCTCTACAAAGGAAACTACCATCTTGAATTTTTTTTGGAATCAATCCTTTTGTTTCTTCATTGTTTTTTTCACATAAATATTATCCCTGAATATCATAGTCACAATTTGTTTTAAACTGACTTAAATAGAATCACATAGTTAAAATGTTTGGCTTATTTTATTCAACATTATATTGTTTGGCTTTATCCAGGTTACTGTGTGTGGCTCTATTTTGTTTATTTTCTTGACTGTCCAACATTCCATCACATGCACTTACAGCATTCATTTATCCGTTCTCCTGCTGAGATACTAGTTGAGGTCCTTTCCAATTGGAGGTTACCAAGAATAATGTTGCCCTCATACACCTGCTTTGGTGCTCATGTGTATGTATTTCTGTTGGACATTTACCCAGGAGTGGCATTACTAGATCATAAGGTATGTGTGTTTTTGATATTAGTAGATAATGTCTAATTATTTTTTGAAGTGTTTGTGCCACCTTCCATTCCCAGCAGCAAAGTATGAGAATGCACAATGCTCCATATTTTTCCAAAACGTGGTATTGTCAGTCTTAGGATTTAGCCTATTCTAGTGAAAATGAGGTGTTATTTTATTGTGGTTTTAATTTGCATTCCCCAAGACTAATTAACTTTTTATATGTTTATTGCTTCTTTGAATATTCTCTTTTATGAAGTGCCCATGCCTATTCACATATCTTACCCATTTTTCCATTGGATTGTCTGTTACTTCTTATGGGTTTATAGAATGTATTTATATATTCATGATGCCAGTCCCTTGCTACATACGTTCTGAATATCTTCTCCCACTGTGTTGCTTGCCTTTTAACTCTCTTAATAATATCTGTTGATGGACAGTGGCTTTAAATCACAATGAGGTCCCATTTTCTACTTTTCCTTTGTGACTACATTTCTACTGTCCCATTTAAAAACTTTTTTCCTATATAGAGGCCCTGTATTAGTTTACAAAAGTTTTATTTTGGGCTACTGACATTTAGATCTATATCTATGGATTGGAACTGACTTTGGGGTAATACGTGTAATAGGGCTGTTTCTTTTCCTTCCTCTTTTTGCCCATAATCCTCCTTTCTACCACTCCCCATTTTTTCTACATACAGACTCTTCTTCATGTTTTACACTTGTCCTCACACCTGTCTCCCCGACTTTGCCTGCCTTTTCTATCACCAGCTGTCCAGGCTCTACCCACACACCAGGCCCAGCTTATACATCATCCCAGGGCCCAGTCCTCAGAATTAATTTCTGAGCCCATTATCTCTCCTCACCATGTACTCCCAAAGCTCGTTTCCAGTATCTCTCATCACATTTGTTAACACATTTGTACACTGAAGAATATAAAAATGATGTGTAATTAATACATCTAATCAATTTTACTAAACAATAAATTCCCTGAGCAAAGTATGTATTTCCTTTTTTAATCATTCATGAATAATGAAGGAGGATTGATATTTCCTACCAGTAAGCAGCAATGAGGCCTCAAAACAGATTCGAGTGAATTAGGAAAAATAAAGGGAAGTGACATTTCTCTCATCAGAATTGTGGGATAAAAGTTACACCCCTTATTTTGCCCCTAAAATGGTTCAAGGGTCCACCAAAAACCAAAAGTTCCTTAAATCCAAGATGGAGCATAGCCTGGTGGATTCCCAGAAAAGAATGGGCTTTGTAGAAGGTGTTCAAACATCTGTTGACTGATATCTAATAAAGTGCTAGAGAGGAATTTTAAGACACAGAAAACCAGTTAATTGTTGAAGATAGCTCATCTGGATTATTGAAGAGACAGAGTGTCATTCATTTCTTTACATTTATTCAACATGTGTTTACTGAGCACCTACTGTGTTCTAGGCACACTTCTAGGTGCTGGAAAATAAAGTTCCAGTCATGATATAGCTGACAACCTAGTGAAGAGAAGTGTAATAAACTAACCAAGGACAGGCATTGATAAGTGCTATGAGAAAAAGCAAGCAGGGAGAGAAATTAGACAGTGAAGGCGGGATGGGGTGGGAACTATTTAGATTAAGGAGCCAGAGACTTAAGTGGCATTAACCAAATGGCTAAAGTGGGAGAATGGGCATGGTAGGCAGAATTGTAGTCCCCATGATCTCCATCCTCTGTTGCCACTCTTGTAGTTATGTGGCTATGTTGTATTACATGGCCAAGGAGACCACTTAAGGTTACTAAGCAGCTTGACCCTAAAATAGGGAGATTATCCAGAAATATGGGGTAGACCCAATGTCATCAGGTGAGACCTTCAAAGCAGAAAGCAGGAGCAGAAGAGGAAAGCAGCAAGATGCAAAGTGTGAGGACTCGACATACACCCTTGCTGACTTGAAGACAGAGGGGTCCCATGAGGACTGTGGGCTGCCTCTAAAAGCTGCTAGACGGAGAAATGAGGACCTCAGTCCCACAACCACAAGCAACTGAATTCTGCCACCAACCTGAATGATCATGGAGGCAGATTCTTTCCCAGGGCCTCCTGGTAAAAGCCTAGCAGCCAACACCTTGACTTCAGCTTTGGGAGATCCCAAGCAGAGGACCCAGCCCCATTGTGCCAGAGTGCTGACCTATGGAACTATGAGATAATGAGTGGGATTGTTTAAAGCTGCTAAATTTGTGATGATTTGCTATGACTGCCACAATAGAGGGCTATTACAATGGGTCATCCACTCCCTGGGAAAAGGTAATCCAGCTTAGCGGACAGGGTAGCAGCCTTGATCAGGCAGCACATTGGCATATTCTAAGAACAGCAAGTCTGCCAGTGGGATTGGAACAGAGTGACAGACAGGGAGGTTGGTGGGAGATGAGGTCAAAGCTACTGGTAGTGGTTGACCTTTGAAGACTTTCAACTATTACAGGAAGCTATTGGAGAATTTTGAGCAGGGGAATGATAAAATAAGAATTACATTTCAAATGACTTTAAAAGGATAACTCCTGCTGTCACCTAGTAATTCACTACAGGAAGGCACGTGTAGACACAAGAGCAGTAAGGAGTCTCCCGTCGTAGTCGAGGAGAGAGATCACTAGGGCTGAGACGTGAGAGGAAGGTGAATACTGAATGTATTTTGAAGACACAGCCAACAGGGTTTGCCGATGGAGTGGAGATGGAGCAAGAGAAGGAGAGATGTGGAGATGCTGAGGATGGAGCCAATGCACAAGTCTGGAGACTTGTGCAAGGAGCTGACAGCAGGGAAAGGCTATTTCAAGCCATAAGACTGGAGGAGATTTCCTAGGGGAGTGAGTGTAATTAGAAAAGAGGACTGCACTTTCCTGCAGACAACATTTAGAGATCTGGAAGAGGGGCAGCAAGTAAATGAGGTACGAGGAAAACCGGAAGGTGGTGTTCCAGAAGCCATAGGCTGCGAGAGGCAGGGAGTGAAGAGTGTCACACACTTCCAGAGGCTGAGGACAGAAGGACTGGGAGTGTAAAACTGGATTTGCAGCAGGGAGGTCACTGGAGACCTTAACAAGACTGATTTTGTGGACAAGTGAAGAGAAGTGCCTGTTTGGGTGATCTCAAGAAGAAATGGAAGAAGTGAAGACAGTGAGTACAGACACATTTTTTTAAAAGTTATTTTACTATAAAGGGAAGTGGAGAAATGAGGCTGCATCAGGAGAGACATGTAGGATAGGAGACGGTAACTTAGTTTCTTCTAACTAAGCTGGGGGCTATTACAGCATGCATTTGATGCTGATGGGAAATTACAGCGTGCATTTGATGTTGATGGGAATGACGAGCAAAGAGCAGAACAGGGATCCAGAATCCAGGACAGGAGGCAGAGTGGATACATACAGAGGTCAGTAGATTGGAAAACATGGCAGGAAGGTGTGGGTGTGTCCTGTGGAAATCACAGCAACTACAGGTAACACCCACAGCACTGGACATCTTGACAAAGAGATGCCCCTTCATTGGACATCTTGACAAAGAGATGCCCCTTCATTGGACTCCTTGGAGTCTCAGTGACATGGGCCTTATGTCACATGCAAAGACAATTGTACCTCGAGGAGATTAAGTAACTTGCCTCTGGTCACCCATCCGTAGGGTCAGAGTCAGACGGCAGGTCTTAGGAACAACTTCAGAGACCTCCTTCTCGCTCGGCTTCTTCCAGATCCCTAAACAGCGCCGCCCTCAGAGGGCAATCCTCTTTTCTAGTTACACTCACTCCCCAGGAAATCTCTCCAGTCCTACGGCCTTAAATAGCGTCTCTGCTGTCGGTGCCTTGTAGGTGAGAGAGAACAATTCACGGAGGCTTTGATGGGTTGATTTTCTCAGTCCAGGGGATGATTCCTCCTTAGAACAACTGGAGACTACCTGGAGTAAGCCAGGCCTGCATGGTGGAGAGAGCTCAGGAAAATTAGGAACAAAAAGATCTTATTGCTTTGTGAACAGAAGAGACAACATACATTAACTAGATGAAACATATGTGGAAAAACTATATAAAATGAGGAAGAAAAAAAGGTATAAAATTCGAAAGGGACAAAATTTCGTACCTGACCATTATCTACTTATATAAGGTTTGTGCCCAGAGAGCTTACCCCTTATAACAAAGCTTCTTGGTACTTGTACCCCAAATGTCACCTGGATAACATCACAATGTTTCCAAGGCCTCCGGCCATGCCGAAACTTGACAGCTGTCACCATTTTACTATGGGATACAAAGGATGCCCACAGAGCAGTCTGTCAGCTCCAGAATCCCTGGTGCCTGCCTTGTTCTTTTCAGGTTCCTGTTCCCACCTGTTTCTAGCCACACCCATGCTTCCCGTGCTCATTATAGGATGCCCTGTCTAGGCCAGGGGCTGACTTACCTACCTGGCTTTGGGTGGTCTAGTGGTGCAGGGTCCTGTGCAGAATGAGGGAGAATGTCTTCCTTCCCAAACTGGGCCACATTTTTTTATATTGCCTTTAGAGAGAGAGGAAAGGAGAGAGAGAAAAAAACTGATTGGTTCCCCTCTTACACACAACCTGACCAGGGATCAAACCCACAACTCAGGTATATGTCCTGACCGGAAATCAAACCTGCAACCCTTCAGTCTATGGGACAACGCTCCATCCAACTGAGCCACATGGGCCAAGCTAGGCCACATTTTTTTTTCCTGGAGCCCAAGCAGCACTGTGGGGTCAGAACCCTCCTGTGAGCTCCCAGCCTCAGCCCTAGCCCAGTCTGCCACAAAGACATCTTTGTCCTTTTTTGACCTCACATGAGTTAAGCCCAGTGCAAAGCAATGGATGAGGAATGGACATGACTTCTCCCTCTTTCTGTCTTATCACCTGCTCCCAACCCAAACCCCTCCTTTCTCTACGTTTAAGTCAAGGTTACCAGCAGCTGGGGAAGAAGGGGAGGTGTTCTCTGTGCCGACAATGTCTGTGATCCAGGTCAGGCCAAGCTGCTTCTTCCATCCGCTGCCTGACTAACAAAGGGCAGACTGGCCACAGGCCCCTGATCAGAGTGAGAGAACAAAGAAGGAAAGGGAAAAGGTGGGGGCTGGTGGAGAACATCTCACCATCCTCCTTAGGCCCTGTGAGGGGTTAAGGTTTCCAGGGCTCTGTTTACTCAGAGTTCGTGAGCAAAGAAAAACAGGTTCGAACTGCATTCCTGCACCCACCAGGAGAGCAGAGTGCTGAGTCTGACTTCCTTTTAGGCTATAAGATCCTAAGGGCAAGGAATGTGTTTCTGCTTGACCTAGTTGGGTGCCATGCACAGACAGACATAAGCACTCAGCTAAACTGTACACAACTTGAGGGCAAGGACTCTATCTGACAGTGTTCTGGTTATTCACACAGGCCTTGAAGGGTGCTCATTTTACATTAGAAGCCCATCACATGCCCGTTAGCAGCTGTCGTTGGAAAGCAGGCCAAGAGCACCAGAGTGGGAAACAAGGGAGCTGGCTTCCAGTTTCTGCTCTGCTCTGTGACCTTGAGCAAATCCCTCCACCTCTCTGAGCCCCATTTCCACATTTCCACATTTGTAAATAAAGAACACCATCACTCTGCAAGGCTGCATGAAGTCAGATGAAATAATGTAAACAGAAGTCCTGAATACACTCAGCTTGAAGCACTGGGCAAAGGAAAGTTACTTGGCCTTTCCCTCTCTCCTGCCACAGAGCACAAAAAGTACTTTTTACAAAACTCTGGAATCCATGAGCCAGCACCTTCCAACCACAGAAATCAGGTCTACAATTTCAAAGCTGTTAGCAGACGAGAAACACAGAAAGGGGAAACCACTTCCATGCACTCTGAAAGATCGACAGGAAGGCACTGAGAGGACAATCTCAGGAGCCCTGGAAGGAAACCCATCCCAAGTCCAGGGTTACTCAGTTCGTTCTGCAGAGACCCAGAGTCAGAATTAAGTGGACAGCAACTTAGTGGCAACAGGAGGCATTAAGGATACGCTTGCACATTTTTACTCTTCCTGCAACCAGATATGTTAGAAATAAAGCCTCATCTGGGATCTCCCTAAAGTTAATGAGACTGAGCTGATAGTTCATCAACTTGATTCGCAGAATTTATTTTACAAGTGTCTTTAACCCACATGACTCCTCTTCCCTTTGAGATTCAACCCAGGGAAACTCCAGAAACGCCATGGCTTGTACATAATACCGTGTTACCTCAGACACAGCGTTCACACAATCAACACCGTTACTATTGCATTCTGAGAGGGAAACCACTATTTGAGAGATGGCGTTAATCCCCATGAGCACACACTCACACACACTCACACTTGTGTGTGTGTGAATGTTCAAGTTCTAGTTACAGATTTCCCACAGGTACTGAGCTTTCTGTTCTATCCATCACCCAGGTACATTTTACAGGGGAAGGCTCTTCCCAGCTAAAAATTAAAGATTTCCCAGCTGGCTCAGGAGAGAAAGAGAAAGAGCTTGGACTACTGATCTTTTTCAAGACAATGTTTCCAGCGCAGGGGCAACTCTCAGAGAGGATGACAGCACACCATACTCTGAAAGGTCCCCAGTCCTGGGTTTCTGGCCACAGCGAAGATTCTAACGCCCTAAACATGGTATGGGAGGGCAGCAGATGGGCCTGAAGGGACCGTGAGATCTCAGAACTGGCAGCTTACGTACCAGAGTCGTCCAGAGTCGTCCAATTGACCAGAGTCGTCCCCTACGCTCTGCGCCACTTGGGACATACACCATGAAGGATGACTGAGGTTAAATTTCCTTCCAGCTCAGTGAAATGAGGAGTCAGAGGCAAATGAGAATTATAAATGTAAGATTTATGCACTCTGAGTTTATGGATAGAATTCATATCTATTCCACTGGGGAAGTAATTTATTTCCTAAATGAATACCATAGCTAGATTATTCAAAACTTAGTGTCCCTGGAGAAAAATCACAGTGGTTGTGGGACAGGGGGTGCGGGAGGCAGGGGTCCTTGGCAGTGAAGACATTAGACATCGAGTTTCTGCCATAATGCCCAAGCACACAGCACTTCCTCCTCATTGCCCGCCCCTGCCACCTCCTGGACTCGCAGGAAAGACCACCCTGGTGTTCTGCTCTCAGGTCTTAGGGGACAATGCTGACTTGCTTTGCTTCAGACCATCTTTTTGTTGTCTCACTTAGTTCATTACCCCCATCCCCACCCCTCATCTCAGAAAAACAATCTCACAGCAGTTTGTCCAACTAGAGAGTCAGGAAGAATGGGTTGGCAAGTTTAGCTAGGATCTCTGGGCAGCTCAGTTCGTACTGTGGAAGTCTATCACAAGGACATGCATGAAAGCAAAGGGGTGCTATGAACCCCAGAAATAGACACATAATAGGCCTTGAAAATACGGGAACCTAATTCAGATATTCTCTCAGTCAAAGCATTTCATTAATCCCTTAACACCATTAACACTGACGCTTCTCCATCTCTGCTCCTGCCGCTCCTCTCCCCACAAACCAGGTCAGTCTCTACTCTAGTGGCCCCGCTCTACCTCATAACTTGTACGCTCATGCTTGTTACGTGCTCCTGGACTCTTCTACGCTGCGATGCCGTGTCCTACCTCCGCTCACTGTGCAGTCCCATTTCTGCCCCTCCTGGAAACTAATTAACCCTCTGGCCCTAATCGTAGTCCAGACTTCTGAGGAAGACATGATGTCCCTATCTGGTAGAGCTTTCACGCCATGGGACATCATAGGTTGCCACCGGCCAGCCTATGGATTTCCTAATCTATACATTTCCTAATCTGTACGCCTTTTGCTGATCTAATCGGTTTAAGCGATGGCAGTGAGCTTCTACTTTGTAAAACTTAGCCACTACTTCCGTCATTATAAAGCAGTTCATGAGCATCCTGTAATATGAGGCTGTGTCAAGACAGATTTTGCAAGGCTTAGCTTGTTTGGAATATTAGGATGTCAGAGATCCATTGTCAATTAGCTGAGTATACTTTTGAGTATCTCTGGTGTTGTATTAAATCAATCTCTGGTGTTGTATTAAATCAATATAAGTTTTGAAAACTGAATTTTATGGAAGCTCACCCTCTCCATTTTAAGAAAGACAATAACTATAGATATTTAACCCAAGTTCCACTTTAAAGCGGAAGATATCACTGCACAGAAAAGTGAGTTCAGATGCTCCAGTTGAAGGGGCCTCCTACTGAGAGTGCCAGGTTTAGTGGGTTTACCAATGTCAGCAGGGAATTCTCCCAGAATGGGGAAACATCTCTATCCTCATAATTTGAAGCTCATGTTTCTAGAACAGTTCAGGAGACAACCTGCCCAGGAAGGCCTGTCTTTCCCACTTAGCTCCACTGCCTCGTCAGTCAGCAAGCAGGGCACTGACATGGGGCTGAAGCTGCCATGAGCCTAATACAAGACATGGGCCCCAAGCATGCATCCTCTGGCCTCTGAATCTAAGGGGGTGGCTCAGCGGGAGGGCTGTCTTGGTCATGGGAGGCCCACAGGGGGCCTCTGAGGACTCCTGGGGTCTATAAATGGGACAGCTACCTCCAACCCCACGTCCCCAGAAAGGGTCACTTGAGCTGCAATCAAACAGGCTGGCAAAATGAGCACACTTGCGCTCAGCAGTGCATCTGGAAATTGGCCTTCTTTGGCTTTTAACACGATATTGCTCCAACAGTTTTATGATTATCAAGGACAACCAGGACAGTTGGAAACCTGGAATATTTGTACCCTTTACTGTGTTTGGGCCTCAAGCACTGAAAACAGGAAGTCAGTGCCCTAGAGGGCCCCTCCCCTTTAGAGAAAAAGTTTTCGTAATTAAAAGGCACTGTATTTTTGTACTCATTAATTTGAAAATATTCCCCAGTCAACATTCTCAGCAATTAACACGATTATTTACTGCTTAGTGATGAGCTGAGAATGTGACAACAGTCTTTCTCCTACCGCCTTCTGTTTTCTATCAGGGATGGAGAGAGGCACTCAACTGACTATTCACAGTATCTATTAGCAACCAGTGCAATTTTAAATACTGTCCATAAACACCTATTTTTTCCATCGACTTTTGAAAGTATTTTCTGACGATAACCTGCCACTTACTCTCTTACTGTCCTTACTTTACTGTCCCTACTTCTCTACTTTTCCTATCCATATTTCTATCGTATATTTTCTTCTGCCTGGTTGATGATAATAACATTTAAATGCTATTCCATAACCTTAATTAAGTCTTCCACACTTTGTTTATAGGGTGAGTCGAAAAATTAACAAGCCAATAAATACCTTCTTTGCTGTAATTACTATGTAAATATTATTCACTGCAGTGTCAAATGGTATCATATAATTATTTTTTCTTCTCTACAGATAAAATGCCATAACCCCTGAAACATTTGCGGAGGAACATTGTGAATGTCAAGGTCAAGTACATTACCTGTCCAGCCACTCAACCAATGCTCCAATCAAGTCACAATACAGGAAAACTTCTATGTGACCCATGGTTTTGTTATAAACCTAGTTGGGTTTCCCTGAGATTTCTAATTGCCTTTTGCTTTTATTGTTAAAAGAAAATTAATAGGCTGTTAAAGCATCCTCAATTTTTTTCTTTTTCTCAATGATAGGGTTGTGCAGAAACTCCAATTCCTCAGAGACAACCTCCAAGAGCCTTCTCTCCCTGGGGGCCGATCGTTCTCCGGGCCCAATGCACAGAGGCCACGCTGGTCTTTCCCTCTGCACACTGTTGCGTTAGAGTCGCTCTTTCCTTAACCATGGCTTTCTTGCCCCCGTTTTTGCTAGAAATCACTCCTTTATTTTGCCAAGGAAATATTCTGATTCCCTGCATGTTTAAAAATGTATTTTAATTTCTCACTTGATTGGCAGCATGGCAGGATACCAGAATTTTAGGTCAAATAAAATCCAGGTCAAATTAATTTTCCCTTTGAACTTGATGCCATTGCTCCATTAACGCATAGCAACCCATGTTGCTGATACCAGCTGATTGTTGTTACAATGCAGAGTACTTGACTTGCTGTTTCACACTGAAAACTTTTAGGATCTTCTCTTTTTCTACCTTTCTGAGTTAGATGAGATTCTTCTTATGTGTGGATCTTTTTTCCTTTCATACTGCTCAGCACTTGATGGGCCCTATCAAATTAAAGACTTCTGTTTTTTTCGACTCTTGGAAAGTTTCCTCACAATAAAAAATGTTTGCTCTATGTTATAGAGTCTAGTTCTGGAACTACCATTAGTCATACGCTGGACCCTGGGTTGATCTTCTCTTTCTATAAGTTTTTATCTCATGATTTCTGTCTGTCTTTCTGCTCTATGGCTTGGCATGTTGCTTTCATTTCTTTATCAACACTTGTTATTGATTTTTAAAGATTTTTAACATAATTTTTATTACAAAAGTCAATTCTTTGACAATTATTATATCACTCTATTCTTGTCTTGAGCACAAGTCTTCTGAATTCTCCGTAAGACATGATCAGGCTTTTAAACATTATCTATTTCCTGAAATAGCTTCTCTTGGGTTATATTTGTTTTAGTCTTTCTTTTACATTCTGCTCTTCTTCCTCATATATTGTTCACTCACAATCAAGAATAAAGGACGAGGCTGGTCATTCTAGGTAGCTGGTGTGGTTTCCATCTGCTGCTTTATAGGTCTCTATGATTGCTTCCCCTGACAGAACCCCACCTTGAATTGTAAGGCTGATCAATTGTTACCTGTGTGTATCCGGATGGGATATATTTAATGGCAGGCTTTGCTTCAAGGTGCTCAGTGAAGGACAATCTGCCCAAATTCCAGAAGAAAAAATGCTAAATTCTAGGGCAGCAATATCCACCAAATGTCTTAGGTCTCTATAGATTGTTTGTTCTCATTATTTAGAGAAAGATAATCTTTTTCAGTTCTGGTTTGTCTGGCTTTTTGTTTTTGGCTTTTATTTCTTTTTTAGTTGTGGAGTAAATGCAGTCCACTGGTTGTTCCATGATAGGAGGCCAAAGAGAAGGGGAGAACGGACTGACTTCTGCAGTTCCCCAACCAATGCTCCTCTTTTCAGTTCCCTCTCGCTACTACCCTCTGTAACTATTGATGGGTTTCACAGAAAAGATCAGCTTCTACCTCTCCTGCAAGCTCCACTGTGGCTTCTTCTGCTTTGCTCACTAATCAACACATTTCATATCCCGTTCTGTGAATTTCTTAAAATAATTTATTCACCAATGATATCTCTTCCCACACCCTCAGCCATTATAAGCTTATTCCTTTTTCTGTTTTCTCTAAGTTCTGAAATTTCAACCAGGTCTCGGGGCAGAAAGGGCATCCATGAGTGAGCAGTTTTTGCATCTTGAATCAGAAGCCCCGGACACTTGTTTTATGGGTGGGGGGAGTGTTTAGACAAGAGGAAAGCAGTATTTCCTCTCCTCCCAGGCCAGAGTTCTCAGTGGTGGTCACCTGGGGAGGACAGTTGTGCCCAGGAGAATGGCTCTCACAAGAGTCGTGAGTCACAAAGTCTGTGTGGCAGCAGAGACAGAGGCCAGGGTAGAAAACATTAGGTGACAATCATGCCAATTGTCTAGGTCGGACCATTGTGACTCAGTGAGTCAATTGTCTGCAGAATTCTCATGAGTGACTGATTAATTTCCAAAAGTGGTCATTACCTCTACTACTGTTGGATAGCCCATTTTCCCCCCAAGCAATTTCTTTTGTAGACAGACATCCTGGGGTTAGGCAATCAGCTACTCTAATAATTATGCTATTGTCTGTTCCTCACTGCTCTAGCCCTCCACCCCCTTTCTATGCTGATCTTCTACCTTTCATACCTGATGCCTGGCCCCCAGGACTCACTTGAGCTCTTTGCCCACTTGAGGCACTGTCAGCACAGCTATCTGCCTTCACCACCGTCTTCCTTCATAAGACAAACATATGGAGCAGGGAAACCCAACAATCATAACCACCTATCCCCACATTGGAGTAGACTAACCCAGTAAATGCTATTTCTCCCTCATATTACAGTGCAGGGCAGGTTGTCAGGATGCATGGGTGAACCCTAGTTTCACACAGGCATTCGGGATCCCAGCCTCCTCATTTTTTAGGCTCCCCACTTCTCTGGCTTTGTGGAGTTCTCTATTACAAGGGAGGGGTTCATGGACCAGTTCTAAAGTGTCACTTCTGCCGACATTGATTAGCCAGACTCTTGTCACCTGGCTTCACCTAATTAATTACAAAGGAGTCTGGAAAAAGAGCCCCCGGGAAGTAAAGAAAAATACTTGGTGAACAAGTAGCCAGTTTACACAGCAATAAATATATTATGTGGTATAAAATAATATATAAGACAGGATATCATCTGACAATACTGATGATTTTTAATTGTGTATCATGCACATTCCTGGATAGATTTTGAAACCTTTTAGGACAAGAATTTTGTAACACTTTTTCTAAAACAGCATCTGATACTTAAGAGTAGTTGCCCAATGAATGTTTGATAAACGAATTGTGGTGTGTTGAAACTAAAAGAGTCCTTAGAGATTTTCTAATCTAAACTCTTCACTTTAAAAGTAAAGAATCAGAAACCTAGAGATGCTTAATACTTTTGCCCATGTTCACTGGCAGGGCTGGGGCCCATTTTTCTCAAATGAAATAAGCTTTTAAACCATCTTATCTCATTCCCCCAACCAAATGAGACCTCTTTTTAACCAACTTATCAGAACTTGCACATCTAAACAAGTATTATTTGCTCCAAAGAAATCTCCACTAGTCAAACACTACTGCTATTTAAAAAATTCATGAGCTTCAT
Source organism: Micronycteris hirsuta (assembly GCA_004026765.1). Classification (NCBI taxonomy): domain Eukaryota; kingdom Metazoa; phylum Chordata; class Mammalia; order Chiroptera; family Phyllostomidae; genus Micronycteris; species Micronycteris hirsuta. Next base: position 110,375 of record PVJI01003463.1, read on the forward strand.
TTTAGGAATTGCTTTCATAGCCTATGGCATTTTCTCTAAAATGTCATTAATAGTGGCTGATAAGTATTCATCCTCTGGGGATAAACTTGATTTTGAGAAAGTGAAGTTGTTTGGAGCCCATCTTGACAGATAAAGGTGAGTGGAAGTGATCCAGCTATGCATTACCGGAAAAAAAAATACTGGTTTTGATTTTAAAAAATGAGACGGTGAATCATTTTGAGACAGGCCATATGACTTGCCAACTAGCTTGGGGGACAACTCCAGGAGTAGAGATGTATGGGCATTTTGAGCAATAGCGTTGTTGTTGGAATAAGTTCATGGATTCCCAAGATGACTAGTGTGAAGAGAAATCACAGCCCTGTGAAATGTGTGTGTTCTAATTTGTAAAACTCCCACGTCAGAAATGCCTGCGTTGCTTAATGCTCACCTTAATTTCTAGTGCTTTGAGATTCTACTAAGAAATTTAGATGATTTTGAGGCTCATAGTAGCTCCTTATTCAGAAACCAGCCACAAGATGGGATAAGGAATTGTTAATAGGAGAAAGTTGCTAACCTGGTCCACCCTGTTCTTGGAAAATAGGAAAAAATAAGAACAAAAGACTGCAAAAAGTTAACTGTGCACCCAACCAGCCTTCCAGTTCAGGAGATGAGAGGATTCTAAGAGCAACCACATGCCTAGTGAGGCTCCGAGAGGAAAACTCCCCTCTCCTGCAACAAGCCCCAGAAAGGAGAGACCCGCCCTCCTTGGAGATGGTTAACGAGTACAGAGGAAGCAACAGGGCCCTTGATGAAAGTTTGCCACAAGAAATAGAGCGATGGTCTACGAAGTGTCCCGGGTTCTGCCTTAATTACTCTACAGCAAGCCGAGGAAGAGGGAAGTCAAAGTTCAGAATCGTTGCTTTTGTTTTATATGCTACATAAAAACTTAAACCTCAGACTCATTACTTTATACTCACACCTAGCCTGTGTTGAGACACCCCACGACATTTCCCAGTCAATCCAGTTTAAAGACTTTCCAACGGCATGATTACTCACTTTTGGTAAATTACCATCTTGAGCAAGGGCCCACGTGGAAAGAAAAGGACTGTTGGCACATCCGCTTCCGGAGAAAGTGCTGTTATTCTGCACTAGGGGCCTTTTCCGGAGTAAACCTTCACTGTAGGAAATAGAAACATGTGCACATGTGGCCGCGCACAATTATCCACAGATTTGACCAAGACCGCAGCCTAGACAACTCAAAGGCCTCCTCTGCCCACACAATTATGTACCAAGAAGTCACCACGGTGCTTCCATCTCGAAGCCACACTTTGGTCAGACTGAGCTCTAGCACCTCTTGGAAGGGGCATTTCCAAGACAGTGGGAGACATGCAAATACACTGGTGGATTTATTGTCCAACCTCAGGACCCATCATATCTGCCTCACGCAACAGCTGAGCTTCTTAAAATTTGTTCCTTAAAACTTGGCCATTTCGATGACACTTACCTGAGGAAGTGTCGAACCCTGATGTATAACTTCTGCAAGGGCAGTTATTCAGACACCAACCTCAGGGGGGTTCATACTGGATCTCCTCACAATCACCGGTAGGTTAAATTGGCTTCAGTTAACAGTCAAAAGCTGGCTCCTCTATCTACCAGCCCTGCAAACTCCACCTGGGGCGAGGGACCCAGCTGTGCTCTATTCTGCCTCTCCCATCTTCAAAAGTAATAAAGCCTCAGCAATGGGAACTTAACTGTCAATTTTGCTGATGAGGCGGCAGGAAAACTAGAAACTATTTCCGAGCCTATAGCTGTGTTGGGCCCAACAAATGCTAACTGGAGCAAAAAGTTGCGGCTGCGCACTGCAGTCAGCAGCCAGGACCGCGGCTTGGGCTCCGGCATATTGACTGAGAATGGGGCATTTCAAAATAGTCACCTTGCTGCCCATAACTCTTATTTTAAAGGAGGCTTCTCTGAAAATTGAGGGTTATTTAAAATCTGATCTCCTCAGTTAAAAATCAAAACAAACAACTTAGAAATGCCTCAAGCAGATTCCCCGGAGACCCATATAACCTAGAAAATATAATAACGCAAAGCCTAGGCAGCTGAGTTTTCATTTTTGCCTAGCTTCAGAGAGCCAAACCCCGAAGGGGTTTGAACCCAAGGTTCATTTATTCTTCATAAGCTCATTTCCAGGGGTGCTGTCAGCCTTCAGCTAATGACAATGGCGTCAGCAGCTGGGGTAGCTGGATTCCGAAGAAGAGAGAGGATCTAACTGAGGGAAATACTCGTGTGGACTCATGCCAGCATTCCTCAACGTCCAGGCCCCACGTCTTATGTTTGTAGGAGTTGGTTCAGCATAGACTCTCTAGGCCCCGAGAAAAGAGTGCTTCTTGGTGCTAATCACGAATGCCCTGGAGACAGAGACGGTAACAAGCCCCTTCACTCCGCCATCCACAGACCTAGTTCGTAGCTACTCAGAGAGGCTTGTCCTGGCCCACAGGACGCAAAAGAGGCCTGCCCAAAGTCACATTCCAAACTAGCTGTCTGCTGGTTCTCCTGGTCATGTGTCTTTAACACAGATGATGTCGCGAACTCACAACTCACACGCTCCCCAGAGAATTAGGTGTGTGCTCCCTGAGGAATTCAGGGCTGACAGAATCCGAGTCCACGTGAAGTGAAGGACGTAGGGCGGCAACTTAGCTGCTCTCTGGTCAGCTTGGTCTCGTAAAGCAACCATCCTCTCGCTCCAATCACCTTTCCAGGGCTCCCAGACTGCAGAACTCAAGGGATCCTCCCTGTTCCCTCGGCCAGACCATTCCGTAAACAAAAGCAAAGCATTCCCAAAACAGTGTCAGCAAAGGAACAGAGTGAAGGCGTTGTTGGTTCTTGTGTTTCCCTGACAGAACGTGAGGAGGGGTTTCTTAGCTGAGGGCACATCAGAAGCAGACAGAGGAGCATTCTTGGTAGAAATCGCAGGGTGGAAAAACTAAATCTAGGAGGTTTTTCTGATTTCTGGTTCCTAGCTGTCTGCAGTGTAGTCCAAGTACAGAGCCTTATGCTCCAAGAAGACTGATGTTTTGCTTTCCACTGAAACCTATAGCTTGAGTCACAGAATCAAATCTCCAGTTTGGACTTTTCCTTGGGTCTGGATCTGCAGAACCACTGCTACTCAGCATCTCCACTTAAATATTTAAAATGATTATTGAATTCCACCCATCCAAAACGAAATTTGTGATAGCCTCTCCAACGCTGGATCTCTTTCTATGACACCGCCACAGATGACCCCATCATCACCGCAGTTACCTTAGCCAGAAACTAGGAGTTGTCTTTGATAGATTCCACTCCACCACCCAACCCCATATTTAATTGATCATGGAGTCCTGTATGTGTTATCTCCCAAATGCCTCTCAAATATATCCCCCTCTCCATCTCTACAAACACTCTTTCCAGTCCAGGCCACACTGCCATCCACTCCTCTTTTGTCTTTGCACTTTCACCTTTGCTCCTCTGCATTTAATTCTCCACACAGAGTCCCGAGTGACCTCTTCGCAACGCAAATCTGATCTACCACTCCCACATTTCTACTGTTCAGTTGCTTCCCCTGGCTCTTAGAACAAACACCAAATCCTTAGTTAGCTTATGAGGCTTTCCATACACTGGCTGCTACTTACCGCTGCAGCTCTACTTGCTGTTCTCCAGGTGTGTTGACTTTTCCCCAGTTCCTCAGAGGTGCCAAGCACACGACCTATCGCAGAAACTTTACACGGACAGCGCCCTCTCCCTGAGTGCGCTCCTCCTTCTATGTCACAGTCCCTTCTTCAGGGGCTCCTTGCTGACCTCTGGACCAGGTCAACAGGAAAACCGCATCAGGTACCTCCCTTTCAAAGCCCTTACCACAGTCTTTCTTCTATGACATCTTGATTAGTGTCTCTGCCTCCCAGTTTGCTGTAAGCCGCATGAAGTCCATTTTTCCTCATTAAGCTATCCCCGTTACAATGATGCATAGTTGGCATTCAAAAATTGTTAAAGAAATTTATTAAGTGCCAGAGGCAGTAAAACAATGTCTACAGATTCTTAAAGGAAAAAATGTCATGGCCCAAGAGATTGCTTTAGGTTTTCGTTTTACTTGGAACACGTCATACCCTCCTTGCTTAAAAAAAATTAAATCCTACCGCTAACATTAGCGGGGTCTCTGCTCCCCACTCCCCACACTGTACTCCACACACACACACCATCTATTCCTTACCTAACAAGAGAAACTACTGTTGAAAATTCAGTATGTATCCTTTCAGAATTTTCTCTGTACCCTTACATATATACACATGTACACAGAAAAACACTTAACGCTAGTTCGGGGGAGGGAGGGGGTAAGGTCCTCCAGAATTTTCTCCGTAGATAGGTTGGCCTTTACTTGGAAAGACAACAACATTCCCAGATATACAAGCACTAAAAAATACGCCGCCCCTGTATTCTTGGAAAAAGCTTCAGACAAGTCCTTTGATCTCAGGGAAGATAAAAATGGTGATGAAAAAGGACTCACAGCTAATCTCCACGCAGTTCAGATGCCAGAGCTGTATTTATGTTTTCGGATGAGGTCTGTTGTCAGAGGACCGGCTTTCTTTACAACGTTTCATGTTATTTTTTCCCTTTTTGTTTCCACACCGATAAGTGCCAGGAAACTGGGTCCTGAGCCATGTCTCTCAGTCCCCAGAGCTTGCTAATTTTGTCTAATAACATTATAAAATAATAGTAATGCTGTTCCAGTCCTTGCTAATAACAATCAAACTCCATATGGATAGGATGCTGTCCCAGGAGAACTGCTGGAAAAACCTCTTTTTTTTCTCTTCATAAAAGCATAGCTGTAGGACGAGCATATTATCCCTTTCATTGCCAAAGAAACTGAGATCAGATTAGCTGTTTTAAAACTCATAGTTTTTTTTTTAAGTGGTGAAGAATAACAAGCCAGATGCTGTCTGTCATTTACACTTCATTTTTTATCTAATATCTATGAAGGTATCTGTGTTATTGGTGCTTAAAAATCAATATACAAATGAACTATGTTTTAAAATACATATAAAAAGAAATACACCGAAAGGTAACAATTGCTATATGTGAGCTTAATTAGCAATTCAAACAAATATTTATTGAGACCCTGTTTAATGACACGAATGAGGGGTGACGCAACAGACAAGACAGATAAGAAGGGGTAGTAGAATTCTAGCTGCTTTCGCTCTATTTTATCATACTCTATAATAACTTATACCTTCTACAAATTTGAACATTTCTCATACTTTAGGGCTCATTAACATTAAGCTATCCCTAACATTCTTTTATAATATTCTTAAACTTGTTTGCATAAGTAATTTTGTCCTCTGTCTCATTCTTGATATTATTTCTTTGTGGTTTCTGCCATTCTTTTCTTAAGTCTACCAGAGTTGTAAATTTCTTAAAGTTTTTCAAACAACACTTTTATTTTTGTTGATCCCTTTACTGTAACTTCCTTTCCCTAGATCATTAATTTCTGTATTTTGTTGATTACTTTCTTTCTTCTATGTGTTTGGAAGTTTATATTCCTTTTAACTTTGTAATTTGGATGCTAAGCTTATTTATTTTCAGGCTTCTTTCCAATATGAACCTAATAGGCTATAAATTTCCCTCTCAGTACCACATGTATTTAAGACTATAAATTTCCCTCTGAGTACACTATCACATTTTAATACATAGTATTTCTTTGTTGTTTATCTCAAGTGCAAAAGAATCCTGTAATACCTACAATCTGTGCATTATTCGCATTTACAGCCACCTCAATCTGTCACAGTCTATACCTGATCTACATTTTCCAATGATTCTCAAACAAGAAGCTAATTCTGAAACCAATTAGCCCTAATAGTATTATGAATAACTACTGACTTGAGCATAAACTCTGTCTTTAAAATCTGAACACAAAGACCAACCAAATAGGTTAAGACCGCGTAGTGCTCATTCCCTATGAAGTTGCCAGTCCTTTAATTTGGTAAACAGCCTAGTCTTTCTCTCTTCTTGAATAAAAATTCTTTCTGCAGTATCCTTGGGAAGTCATTTTCCTGACTGTATCTCATGTATACATCTATACATCTGTTGATGTGTACAAGTCTTTACTAACAACTTGGCTAGTGCTCAGCTCAGCTAGTGCTTTATGCTTTAATATACTTTTTAATACCCATGGTTTCTGACATATGGATTATTTAGAAGTAACCATTAAAGTTTACAAATGTGTGTCTTCTTTTTGGTGTTTCACTTCTAATTTGTTAGCATTACAATCATTGAGTATGATCTGAACAATATCAAATCTTGAAAATTTGTAAGGACTTAATTAATTACTTTGAATCATTTTTTATAAATGTTCCATGAGAACATGATACAAATATATACAGGTTTCCCCCACTATTTGAAAATGTAGTGTTCCTATGAAATTTTTAGTAAGCCAAAATGTTGAAAGCAAAGAGTATCTCCTGCTTTCTGAAAGTCTGTGTTAAGCCACTTTAATTTTACTAAAGACCTACATTAGTACAAGCACATTTTTTTGTAAAAGTGAACATCTTCTTTGGATATCCTTTGGTTAGCAAAAACAGCATATATTTTGATCAGGTCCAGATCATTCTGAAATGAAAACTGTTCTTTCCTAATGCATTTGTATTGATGCACACTGAAAACAAGGAACCTCTACTGCTTGAGGAAGCTGTCAACTAATATCATGCTCAGTGGCTAAAAACTGAAAACTTTTTCTCTAAGATCAGTAATAAGATAAGCATGTCTATTCTCATCATCACCATTTAATATAGTAGTGAAGTTCCCATTAAGAGCAATAGAAAATAAAAAAAAAAAAATAAAACCTATCCAAGTTGGAAAGGAAGAAGCTTGCAAATTATATGATATTGTATAGAAAGAAAGCCCTAAAAACTCAGCCAAAACTGTTAGAATAAACAAATTCAATAATCTTGCAGGATACAAAATTAACATACAAGTATCAGCTGTGTTTCTGTACACTGAATATCGGAAAAAGAAATAAAGAAAACAATCTCATCCATAATAGGATAAGAAATAATAAAATACTTATGAATGCATTTATACATTGAATGCTATAAGACACTGATGAAAGAAATTGAAGAGGATGCAAACAACTGGAAAGATACCCCATCTTCATGTATCAGAATTATTATTGTGAAAATGCTCATATGACCCAAAGCCATCTATTGATTCAATGCAACTCTTATCAATATTCTATTTTGATTTTTTTACATAAATGAAAAACAGTTCTAAAATGTATATGGAATCACAAAAGACCTGAAATAGCCAAAGCAATCTTTAGAAAGAAGAGCAAAGCTGGAGGCGTCATACATCCTGATTTCAGACTACACTAAAAAGCTACGGTAATCAAAACAGTATATACTGGCATTAAAAAAGGACACATTGACCAGTGAAGTAGAATCAAAAGCCCAGAAATAAACCAATGTATATACGGCCAACTAATATTTGACAAGGGAGCCAAGAATTCTCAATGGAGAAAATATAGTCTTTTCAACAGTGTTGGCAAAGGTGAATATTCACATGCAAAAGAATGAAACCGGACCTCTACATTTTGCCACTAATGAAAATTAACTTGAAATGGACTTAAGGCTTAAGTGTAAAACTCCTAGAAGAAAACATGGGTAAAGGTCCTTAACATCAGTCTTGGCAATGATTTTTTTGAAATGACACAAAGCACAAGTAATGACAGCAAAAACCAACAAGTGAGACTACATTAAACTAAAAAATTTTTGCACAGCAAAAGAAATAATCAAAAAAATGAGAAGATAACCTATAGAATGGGAGAAAATATTTGCAAACTATATATCTGATAAGGGCTTAATATCCAAAATTTATAAAGAACTCATACAACTCAATACCATAAAAAACAAACAAACAAATAATGCAAAGTGAAAATGGGCAAAGAACCTCAACAGACACATTTATAAAGATGATAGTCAAACACACAACAGGCACATGAAAAGATGTTCAACATCACTAATCATGAGGAAAATACAAATCAAAACCACAGTGAGATATCATCTTACACCTGTTATAATGGTTTTTATCAAAAGACAAGAGAGCCCTGGCCAGGTAGCTCAGTTGGTTGGAGTATTGTCCCCATGCACCAAGGTTGTGGGTTTGATCCCTGATTAGGGCATATGCAGGAATCAACAAACGAGTGAGTGAATGAAACAATAAGTTAACGTATCTCTCTCTTTCTCCCTTCCTCTCTCTCTAAAAAAATTAAATTAAATTAAATTAAAAATTAAAAAAGGGGAAGAGATAGTGCTGGTGAATAGGGAATACTTGTGCACTGCTTGTGGGAATGTAAATTGGTACAGCTATTATGGGAAACTATATGAAGGTTCCTCAAAAACTTAAAAATAGAACTACCATGTGATCCATCAATCCCACTTCTGGTTACATATCCAAAGGAAATAAAATCACTATCTCGAAGAGACAGCTACACTGCCGCGTTCACTGCAGCATTAGTTACAATAGTCACGACATGAAAACAACCTAAGTGCCCATAATGGATGAGTGGATAAAGAAAATTTGATATATATAATAGTGTCATTACAGTGTCCATCACATATAACAGAATATTATTCAGCCATAAAAAAGAAGGAAATCCTGCCATTTATACAACATGGAGAAAACCTGAGGACATTGTAATAAGTGAAATAAGTCAGAAAGAGAAAGGCAAAAAGTAATAATAACAACCAAACTCACAGAAATAGTTGATTGGTGGTCATAGAGGTGAAGGTAGCCAAAAGGTACAAACTTCCAGTTGTAAGTTGAACAAGTAAGTTCTGGGATCCAATGTAGAGCACGGTGACTGTAGTTAGCAATACTGTATGATACACTTGAAAGTTGCTAAAAGAGTAAAGCATGTCTTTTTGTATATGCGTGCAGTGCTCTCACGACACGCGTATACAAAACTACAATAGCCACTGTGAGGTGATGGGTGTAGTAACTAACCTTACTGTGGTAATCATTTAAAAATACATACATATATCCTGTCCTCACATTGTACACCTTAACTTAGACAATGTTGTTTTACCATTATATCGCAATAGAGCTGGGGAAGCAAGTTCTCTCCTTGTTGCTCCATATTGACATAGGACTGGCAGTAGCTTTATTACTTTTCCTAAACCATTCTTCCATATAGTTATATATTTCTGGGCATTGTAAGGGTCTGATTCCTACATACTTACCTACTATCTTTCTTTTTTGTGACTTCCTCCTCACTCGTTTCCCTACTATCACCTACCATGAGTGGTTCTCTTTTGGTCTCTTCCTTAGACCCTCCCCCACCCCCAGGCTTAGACCTGGATATCCTTATCTTCATCTTAACTTCGCAGGGCCTAGCACAGTGGCTGAGCTGTAGAAGGCCTTCAGTAAATGTCTGGTGGAGGCTAGAGGGGCAAGCCATGCTTATATGAGGTACGGACTTTGGTGGTACCACTTACACACAAAAAGTCCCCAGGGCAACAAGACACAGAGCCTCAAACTCCACCATTAAAGAAACATGCTTTTTAAAAAGCCTTTTGTTTGAGATCATTACTAAAAATAAAATGCAAGAAGACCAGTAGTCCTGACATGAGCAACAAATCAACTTGTTTTCACTCATGGCTGCCTTACTTCTAGTGCTTAAACTAATTAGACAGACATCTGGGAGAAAACTGTGAGCCTGGATTCAATTCACAACTGTCCAAACAAATGCTTGAGATCGTGTTTGCTTGGATCGTGTTTCCTGCATTTGGAGAGTGCAGAAATAGACCAGATAACAGTCTAAAGGTGGGTCCAGATGGGGTAACAGGCAGTGGGGAGCAGCCTCAATGTATATGTGTATGTCGGGGGTGGGGTGTCTGCCTAGAAAGTTGTTTGAGGTTCAAATGACACAAAAGTCTTGGTGAACTAAAAAGCCCTAAGCCAGTCTTCAAGGTTGTTAATATTATGGTAGAAAGAAAACATTCATGAACTGCCAGAAGGAATGTCACCCCATTCAGGATTCAGACGGGGGATGACCCTGTTTAGCTACAGGTGCAGCAAAAGCAAGGCCCTCAGGGTGTCTTTGATAGGTTTCAAACTTTGTGCTGGTCTAAGCTGCCGCCCTCCTGCTTGGCAATAGGCAGGAGTCCTCTGGTGCAATGCACGTCGTGGGGAGTGATTACAACAAATCCCACAGGAGCTCTCAGGTTTCTTGAGACCACTGGGCTGAGCTTCCTTCCCGCTGGCTAGTTTCCTCTCAGAAACCGGAGCACCAAGGAGGTGAATCCCCAGAAATCCACCTTTTCCTTCCCCCTTTCTTTTAAAGACACCTCAAGGAGCAATGCACCAGCAATAAGCCCTTCAGGGCCCAAGGAGAGCTCTGCTTCCAAATGCTTAACCAGCACACCAGGGTAAGGAGGAAACAGAAGGCATAAAACCTGCTTCCCCAAGCAGAGCTGCTCTGGGAATTCTCCCAGCTTCACAGTCCCCCTCCCTCCCTTATAACTCTCAGCTCATTTTTTTAGGAGAAAGACAAAATGAACAGATGATTCCTTAACATCCAATGGTTTATTTGTTCAACATGAATACAGGAGTTTAGCATAGATTAAGGGAATTAAACATAGAGGCTTGCATTTGTATCATCCATTCAGTGGATGCAATTCAAAACAATAGTGGAGATGGACCACAAGGACAAACAGAATGAGAGATCTGACCCTACCAATAATGGGTCTTTGCCCAGAAATATGTACTCAGGGTATTCTAAACAGGATTTTTAGATATTGGATAGCATCTATAAAGGTCCGTTTTTCTTATTTCCTCATTTGCTAAAAATGACCCTTTGCAAGGCCTGCCCAGGCAATTATTTCAGACCCTCCCTCCTGCACTGTCCAGCCCCTCCTGAGGGAACTCTGAACGACCACACAGTGGCAAGGGGGGAAAATGGACCATTGGAGGACAAGGGATGTGGGTTGGATGGGAATTGTAATAAAAAGTTCATCCTCGTGTTTTTTCCTATGTGGGTTACAATGAAAGAAATATAATGAATTTTCTGCTTTAGCCAGAAACACTTACAGATTTAGCTCTCTGGAACAGACTGTAATTGCATTAGAAATGAAAATGGGGATGGAATTTGGAGAAGGAAAGAAAAAAAAGATTTGAACTCAAGAGGAAAAAATAAATAATGTACAAACTTAAAACAGGGGTGGGAGAAAATAATGACTTCACAAGGTACCTCGAGGCTACCTCCACTTGCAAAGTGCTCCACGCAAGCCGAGAACACTTCTTCTGGAACCTCGGTGTCAGAAGAAAGGTTTGGAAAATGCCGCATTAGCAGTTAGAGTAGCCAATGGCAGCAGCTGTGCTGAGCGAGGCCACCGCATCCTGACAAGAACTAAAGGCAACGGAAAGCAGCTGAGAGCTGACCTCTCAGGTCAGATAAAACTCAAAAGAATAACCCTCCTGGATCAGACTCAACACTTCGCATATGCCATCGCTACAAATTCCACCTGCAGATATGGATGCAAATCCCAGCACCCTTGACTTACTTTGAGAACGAGAGCACATAATTTCTCAGAGCTTTGATTTCTTCATTTATAATAATGTTACCTACCTGATAGGGCAGCAGTGAAGGTCAAATTGGAAAGCCCTATAGACACTGTATCTAGCCATCAGCACTCAATAAATCTTGACTAGTAATTTTAATTATTATTGCTCGTGTTACCAGGAACTGCCTCACTATTTGAGTCAAAGGGGAGTAACTGTTTGCTCACCTTGAAGGGTAAAGCCGTATTTTCATCTATTCTCTTCTTCAACACGGTTCATATATAAGGTCAAAGACTCCCTTGCTCTCTTTTTGTTCACTGGCCTTTCCCTAAACTGGCCTACAATGTGGAGGCATCTACTCTTTTTTAAAAAAAACACACAAAAATCAATTTTATTTCTATATACTAGCAATGAACACATAGACATGAAAATTTACAATACAATGTCAATTACAATCACTCTGGGGGGAAAAAGGCATGTATAAATCCAAAAAATATATACAGGATGTTTTTGATGGAAATGACATCACAATGATGAATAAAATCAAAGATCTAAATGGGGGTATCTGCCCTGATGGTCCATGATCTTTGTTTCAACCATGGGTCTGCTGAGAGATGAGTTTCTGTGTTTTTTTATTTTTTTTAAATAAAAGGTGGAGGATAAATCCTCTGATACTTGGGTGCCCAAGGTTGGTCTCTATGGCATCCACCTGTGTGAACATCTTTTCCAACGTGGTTTGTCAAAAATAAAGGTTTGCTTTGTCAAAAATTTAAGTTTCTTTTCTGAAGTCATTTAAGCTCTTTGAAGCCATCACTCCAAGAACACATGGGGAACGACATGGGTGTTCTGGTTAATAATAAAGAACTTTTCCGAGACCAGCTCGAAGTGCTGCTACGCCTTAAGGTAATGCCCGCCCTGCATTGTTAGTGCCTGTACCGTTAACATAACCTCCTGAGCGAGAGTCTTGACTATCCTTGCCTTTCAGTGGGGTTCTGTGGGTGTAGGTTCACTGAGAATAGAAAACTCTTAAGAACAATGTATTTGGAGCTAGAAATGACCCTGGAGACTGTAGATGTAATAATTTTTAAAAGTAAGACCCAGAGAGGTCATGAAAAGCAAAGTCTGTCCATCTAGAGGCAAAGCCAAGATTAGAACCAAATCTCCTCATTTGGGGTTTGGAACTCTTCCCACTATCCACACTCCAGATAGAGACCCGGTCAAGATTTCCGTCCTCACCAAACACTCCTTCATTCCCGCTTTGCTCGTGGGTGGCTTGAAGGCGACCCTGGACACCAGAGCTCTGGGCTTGTGGGAGGGGCCCGGCGACTTCTCCAACCAGCAGCTCCCTTCTATCCATTGTTACGTTGGCACTGACATTTTTCAGCAAGCCAGCAGTCCTCCAGCCTTGCATTATTCATCAAAATGGAAATGGACAATTTGTACGGTGACCCCCACAAGGAAGGTTAAAAGCCCGGGGTGCATTTTACCCTGGTCTCTTCAGGGTGCCCATCAGCAGTCAGCCCTTGAACCGCAGCCATTCGCGTCTCTGCGGGCTCTGCCACAGCTGCCACGGTAGATGTTCTGAATGAAAGAACGCTTCCTGGTTTTGTGGCTAAAAAGCAGGGATTCCCAGAAACGAGGGGTCTGTGTCCTGGGGAGGCCTGGGAAGCCAGGAGGCCCTCTCACTGAGCACAAGGAGAGGGAAGCCAACACAGAGAGAGGGGCTTAAAAAATATTGAGAAATCAATACATGGAAAGTCACAGAGACAGGAGAGGAAGAAAATAGCCATATAAAAAGAGGAGAAAACGAGAAAG
>PVJI01003464.1:0-123757 GCA_004026765.1 Micronycteris hirsuta
GTTACATGCTCTGACCAATGAGATGTCAGCGCATGGGATACAAAAGCTTGAAATGTGTTGGTGTGGCTGTGCTTGCTCTCTCCTGCCACCTGCCGTCACCCTGAGACGTACCCATATAAACTAGCCTGGAGAATGAGAGACATGTGGAGCAGAACCAAGATGCCCCAGTCATCTCACCTGGGGCCAGCCTAGATCAGCCAGCAGCCAGCTGAGACCCAGACATGGACAGGACCCCAGTCAAGAGCAGCAGAGCCACCTGGCTGACCACCCCAGACACACGAGCAGCACAAGCCCATTCCTGTATGCTACTGAGGTTATTTGTTACACAGCACTGCATGTCAAGAGACAACTGATACCCAGGCATGACAGTGAACCAACGTGTTCAGAATCTCACTGTTCTACCAACAGCGGGGACTTTGGGGGTGACCTGTGCAGACCTGGATACATTCTGACATAACTCAGTTGGTATGAACAGTCGTAAAACTTTTCATTCATCAACTGGGGGACTTGTCACTGCTTCTAGGATGAGACAGTGCACAGAGCAAGACTTTAAAGAAGAGAGAAGGGCAAGGGCCTTTGAAGGGAAACATAAGTGATGAATGACTTCAGGCCCGTGAACGCTGTGTTCTATACCCCCCACCATCCGGGCTTACCTTGCACAGTTAGAGATTCCTGATGAGAGAGAGTGGAAAAAGTCACCTATGGAAGCAAGTGTTAACCTTAAAATACACTTGAACAAGAGTGGGCCTCGGTAGGGACTGGTGTGAAGGGTGGGGCATGATAAAGAGGGCAGATTCATGGACCACAGGTTCATTTGCTCGGCAAACGTCTGCAGTGGTGAGGTGAAGCTGCCAAGTTCCAAGGTGAGGAAGTCTTGGTGTGAGTCCCAGGTGGCTACTGATTTCTAGTGGAGCTTGGGGCTGGCCTTCCTCTGCTTTGCTGGACAGTGGGGATAGAGGCCCCTAGCTCGAGAACGCTTGGACTCAGCCTGAGTTTCTGTCCTGGAATGCTTGTCTCTGCCCCTCCTGACTTGCTGGGCTCCTTAGTAAACCTCTTTCTAGTTGGGGTGCTCCCTTTTCTAAATGTTTCCTTGGAGACGGTCCCCAGATTGGTCCACTTTGACCTTGTGAGTTGAGGCTCAGAGGAATCAGACAGAGAAGCTACCTTTGGGTTGCGGCACACCCTTCTCTAAACCAGTGGAGTATGGCAAAGGGGTGCGATATTACTCCCGTGATGTGACATAAAACTGTAACCCCCATCTTGCTAAAACATTCTCCTTCGCTGGTTTTGATGAAGCAAGTGGTCATGCTGCAAACTGTCCCAGGGAGAGAGACACATGTCAAGGAACCAAGGACAGTCTTGAGGCCTCACTCCTTAGCCTTCAAGGAATAGAAAGCTGACAACAGGCGAGTTTGGAAGTGAGTCCTTCCCCAGTTGACCCATGAGATGAGACTTCAGTCCCAGGTGACACATTGATTACAGCCTCATGGGAGGTCCTGAAGCAATGGGTCCAGGTCTTTTGATCCACAGCAGCTGTGAGATATTTGTCACACGGCACGAGATAACTAATACAGGCAATGACCCCCTGTGTTCTCTTTGCATTTCCAATGCAGGACCTCATACAGTGTCTCTCCTGCAGTAGGTACTTAACGAACACCTGTTGGCTGGTTGATTGAATGCATGGTGCTCATCCCAGGCACCGCAGCTCATTGTCAAGGTGTGTGTATTTGTGCATGTGCACTCTGTCTGCCTGTTTATCGGTCAAGTTAGACTTTATTAGACTTTCCAAAATACGTGAAAGATAGGCAGAGCTAGATTGACTTGGCCTCACGGGTGATTTTTTTCCCTGTGGCCTTAATTTCTTATTTATTTTTTAACATCTGTTAAGTGATGGGTTGAATTAGACCATCTCTGAGGTATCTTGCAGGTTCACCTTCTATTCTAGTCTTTGAATGAGAGTCAAAGAAATGCTCTGCTCCTCATGTTCTAGCTTTTTTGGCAGGCTTAAAAGATGTAAGATTGTTAAACTCAGTATGAGAGAGAGAGAGAGAGAGAGAGTGAGTGAGAGAGAGAGAGAGTTAGCTCGGCCAGGCAAGTCCTGCTGGCTGAAGTCTAGCGAGATGCTTATTTAATATTACGAGAAGGGTGAGCAATTAGGACATCCTCTCCTTGTGCCTGCAGACTCCATCTCAGAGACTAATAGATATTTACTTAGTCTTGTCGGTCATGCTGTGTTTAATATTTATCCATCACAGGAAGCTGCTACATGTTAAATGTGAGCCTCTCGATTTTGACAGCTCACAGCGACACACAGCCAGAATTTCGCAAATAGCCCCCGTGGCCCTTGGCCTCCAGCCTGCCCAGCTTCCTGGGGAAGCCATCCCTGTGGCTGTGTGGCACTCAGGACTGGCCACCTTGGTGAGTCCCTTTGGCTCTGAAGGGCCTGATGCAAAGTGCCTCCAGCCAGGTATTCTGGTGGGTGTGTTGGTCAATGTCAAGGACAGCAGAGGTGGGAAAATGGGAGAGGCTGACATGCACTGGGGACGGTGCCAGCTTCTGAACTCCATTCTCTCATTACATCTTCAGCAGGGATGCACTCTGTCTTGTTCGTTTGCCCCTTCGGATCTTCTCTGCACACTTCTCTCTTTGCTAGGCACCCCAGGAGCTGTCTTCCATCTGCTTCATCAAGTTCCCTTAACCTCCAGCTTCTGGCTGGGTCAGCCAATAGGGAGTCTCAGCCAGGGATCTGAGGCGGGACAAGAGAGAGATGGGGTTATTTATGACCTGCCCTGCCCTTCCTCTCCAAAGCGTTGCTACAGGCTGGCTTCTTCCCTGTCCGAAGGCTTCAGCACTCACTGCTAGGCAGCCACCCTACTTAGGGTTTTGTCTCTCTGTCTCTCTGCCTCGGTCTCTTTCTCCCCCCCAGGTACCAACCGTCCCTCCCTACTTCATCCTTTGAGGCCGGGCGGTGGAACTGGTTCTCCAGTATTACTAACCCTGAGATGCCACACCATCTCTGGTGATTTCTCTACACCCTGCACCATCTTGGCAAATACTTCCTTAATTCAACAATTCAGATTTAATATGCCACCTCTTTCCTACAGGGATTCTGTCTTTACATCCCTAAGAGGTAGATATTGTTTGTTACCTTTACAAAAAAGGAAACCGAGCCTCGGAGAGCTTGGGTGAATTGCATGAGGTCACAAAGAAGTTATGGGCAGAGCTAGAATCTCCTGACCACCCATTTGGTGACCTATGACAGACACTGTCTAATCCACTGGTCAGAGGTGGCCATGTGGCAAGGTCTGCTCTGTATGATGCTCCAGTACCATTACTTCACCTGGGTGATGATTTCCAGATGCGTTGGAGTACAGCCTCAGCCACGTCTCCAGTCCTTGTTTATACACACGTACACTTGTCCAATCTGCCCCATTCAAGATAACCTGTGCAGGAGCTATTTCCCCTTCTACAAGGCTCCAGAGACCAGCACTGAGTGAGTATAAGTTTCAGGTTTGAGCTTAATAGCTGTGAAAGTGAGTGAGCTCCCTGTCACTGAAGCTATGCAATTAAAAATAGGCCAAGCATCTCTCTGCCACAGAAGCTGGATAGAAATTCACACAGCAGGTGAAATTGGAGAGGGAATACAATGATTACGCTCCAGAATGCCAGCCCAAGATCTGAGCTGCTCATCAGCAGATCACAATGGAGGAGACAATATTGAAAATACAGATTCCTGGGCCACAATCTCAGAGATTCTGATTCCACAGGACTGGGTCGGGTTCAGGCATCTGCATTTTATGTGAAAACTTCCTCAAGGTTTTAGCCATAGATTCCATAATGTCTAAGGTCCCCTCCAGCTCAGTAATTAGGTAACTCCAATCCCAGCCTTCAAGGTGAAGCCTGTGAGGTCTTTTAGCCAGTCAACAAACACTCTGGCCAGTTAACTGATCAGGGACAGGAATGGGACAATAAAGCAGAGTCCTGGGTTCTAGTCCTACTCAGGGTACTCAGCCATGCACCAGGACCAAAAGGGAAGAAGTGAGTATGGAGGTGCCCAGGGCAGTTGTTTAGACGGTATAACAGACAGACTTGGGTTCAAACCCATACCCCTGAGCTGTGTGACTCTGGGGTGACTGATTTCACTGCCCAACTTGCTTTCTATCTGCACAACAGGCAGAACAGGAATACAGGTCCACAATCCTTCATCCAAACCTCTCAAGGCCAGGTCTCATTCAGATTTTCGAGACTACACAGAGGTCCAAGCCAGCACCATGACCATCCAATAGCATTTTTTTTTTTTTTTTTTTTTTGGCAGCAGGCTGTGTGGGCTCCCACGACACAGGGCCCTTAATAAAAACCCCGGAGAATCACTAGTCAGTTTAGGTCAGGCTTTGCCACCAAATCTATTACTTAAATACTTGAAGTTTTCAGAGCCTTTTGGATTATAGAATTGAGGGAGAGGGATTGAACCTACCTAAAAAAGGTTCTTGTGAAGATCGAAACCAATCCTGCCTACGGAGTGCCTGGCATATGGTAACTGCTCAGTGAAAGTTAGCTGGTTATGATCGTCATTAGCAGTGGTGTTAAGAGTAGTAAAATGCTTAGCACAGATGCTTTAGAAATAGTAAGTGCTGCCTGGCTGGTGTAGCTCAGTGGATTGAGCGCAGGCTGGGAACCAGAGGGTCCCGGTTCGATTCCCAGTCGGGGCACATGCCTGGATTACAGGCCAGGTCCCCAGTGGGGGCCATGTGAGAGGCAACCATACACTGCTGTTTCTCCCTCTCTTTCTCCCTCCCTTCTCCTCTCTCTAAAAATAAATAAATAAAATCTTTGAAAAGAAAGAAATACTAAGTGCTGAGAAAAAAAAGCTTGTGGTGACTCTTATCAAAACTTTAGACCAGCGTCCACTCCATTGCTGCATTTACTCCATTGCTTCTTTATGACCAATAACAAAGGTGGCCCTGCCTGGGTAGCTCAATGGGTTAGAGTGTCGTGTTGATACACCAAAGTTGAGTGTTCGATCCCTGATCACGGCACATACAAGAAGCAACCACCGAATTCATAAACAGGTGGAACAGCAAATTGATGTCTTTCTCTCTCCCTCTCCCTCCCTCTCTCTCTAAAATCTATAAATAAAAATTTAAAAAAACAACAAAGATAGAGGAGATGCTGGCCCCAGAGCTATGAGTTTTGCTTTGGGGGTTTTCTGATCCCTGCAGGGCCCAGACCCTGTCCCTGGGCCACAGGACACATCCAACCAGGCCCCTCCTGTTTCTCATTCATACGGTGAGGTCCTTCTGTTCTGTAAACTGGATTAAAAAACAAATGTACCTAATTAGAAATAAAATGTTTCCAACTAGGTCGAAATAAAATGTAATTACTAATGATATTTAAATGTGGTAGATATTTTATTCTTAAAAAAATCCCCTTAATTAAAAGAGAGGAATGACTTTAATTTAGTGGAGAATGCATTACATTAGGAGGAAAGCAGCCTAGCCCGCGGCTCAGGGTCTCCTGTATGGTGAGAAGGAAGATCAGGGCTCCCCAGAGCATCCCCATGACCTGGCAAATTGGCGTGAAGGCTTATTTTGGCGGGGAGGTGTCTTCCAGGGAACCCTGCATTTTCCATAGGGATCTTAGTAGGGAGGAAGTTTGCGTGAAGACTTTAGCAGATCTAAGTTTATGTCCTGGCTCTGCCATTAACACACCATTTGTGCAGGTCCCTGTACATCTCTGCCTCAATTTCCTCCTCTGTAAGAGGAGAATGCCCACCGTTCTTCGAAGAAGGTTTAATGAAGTTAAAGGACATGAACGTCTCTGGACCACAAACAACACTTTTGATAAAAGAGGAAATACTACTGAAATGAATGATATCACTTTCCCTGTAAGTTTCATGAGGACAGGGACCATATTGATATTTTCCTTTTTTGTGGCCCAGCATTTAGCCCAAGCCTGGTGCAGAGTAGATTATTATTCAATAACCAATGAATAAATATGTAGCTGAATGAATGACTTATGTAGAGGATATTAAGGATAGAAGATGTTGTATGAGGAAACTGGCACAATCCCTGCTGAAAGCCTGAAATCTATCTATATGCGGTGATGGATTTACTTCTGTTTGTTTGCCTCCAGGGATGGGGAGCTTCCTACCACATGCCCACCACCAATTGCAGCTTTGAAGTACTCTGACTACTAAAAACGTTCTTCACACTGGCTCCTATACATTTCAGAAATCGGGCTCTCTTTGTTCTCTGGGGTCACATGGGATGGGACAGGACCCGGGAAAGTAATTCATGCACTTGTCATTTTACAAGATAGTTTTCCTCATCACTTGGCTGGCAGAGTAATATGGTGGTGACTATAACATAAGCCAGGGGTTAAGCTGTCACAATTCAAACCCAGTACCAGCTGTGTGGTTCTAAATAATTTTACTGTGTGACTTTGGTCAGGTGACCTGGCATCTCTGAGCCTCAGCCTCCTCACAGAACTGGTGGTCAAGAGAGACTAGATCTCTGCTCACAGCAAAGCCACATCTCACAGGCTGGTGTAAGAAAGGGTGATGTGCGTTTGTGATGACAGACCCGGGGACCTGGACCGTGCCTGCTGTTTGGAATGCCCTCCGTGGTTCTCCCAGTGGTTTGCTCCTTTATTCAGGTCTGGCGTAAATGTCCCGCTTCAGGGAGGATGTCCCTGCACCCGTGCTATCTAAACTGACCCCCACTCACATCTGTCATCCTCTGTCTTTCATTCTGCTTGGTTTTCCTTCATGGAACTTTCCAAGGCCTGACATCATATGATCTTTTTATGGTTTCTTATTGGCCCTCTCCCTCTGATTGCCATGACGCCTGTGCCGGAACAGGTCTCGGACACGGTTAGTGGCCTGGTGTGTGGGGCCCCGGATTTCCGCTCCACCCTATCCTCAGTGTGTGCCCTTGGGCAAGTTACCTGACCTCTCTGAGACTCGTTTTCCTCCTCGTTGGAATGCAGGCTGTGCTTATCTCACAGAGCTGGACCACACCGAGTGTCCGTGATGCCGGCCGACCCCCGGCATGAAGCAAGGACTCCGTGGGTTCTTGTCCCCTGCTGGGTTGAGTAGGGGTAAGAGTCAAGCCAACCGGGGCTTATCATCTAACAAAACCCTCCCAGAAAAGAGATCATGTCACAGCCACTGGCCCACCAGGTTCATAGTAGGTGTTCCATAAACACGTGCGGGATGAATGAAGGGACTGTTCTAAGGGCCCAGGGATCTGTCCCATCTCAGGGTTTCAGGGCCATTGTGCTCTGAGGGACGTCCGTGTGTGTGCGAACGGCAAAGGGGCCACTGCAAGGTGAGAGTGTCCTGGAGTTGATGGCCATGGTTACATCACCGGCACCATCATTTCTCAGAGCAAATTCCCTTTTTCTTTTTTCTTGACGTTGGCAAAGCAAGAGTGGACTTTCTTTGCCCGATAATCACAGAACTCTGCCATCGCTGGGGGACGGCTAGCTAATGCAGAATAGGTGACAAAGCAGAAAACAAAATCAGCCTGCCGCTTAGGGAGGGAAAGCCACCAGAATTGCCTTGATGTAGTTTTTTTCTAAGTCTTCTTTAAGAAAAAAAAAAAAAACAGAAACAAACCTTGGCAAGTTCACCTTGTATACCGACTTTTACATGCTAATTATTTTATTTTGCCTTTACTTTCTCTTCTAAACATTTTCTTATATCACTAACAACCCTTTCTCCCGGTCATAGTCAGAGCTATGCAGTGTCCCCAGGAGGCTGCATCATGTGCCCCTAGTGTTACGGGGCGGGGGGGGGGAGGGGGGGTTGCCACCTGACCTTTGCCATTACAAACGGAGCCACGATGAACATCTTGCTGCTGATTGCCCTCCAGGCTGGATGCGAGCAGGCAGGTGATCAGACAAAAGAATCTCAACGTTTGTAAGACCCTGACTTGATTATCTATGCGATCAGCCATATTCCATTCATTTATCTATTCGTTTACATATTCATTCACCATGTAATTAAACATTTGCTCTGTGCGGGGTAATTTTTACCTTTAAGGAGTAAAATATACATCTCCAGTCACCCATCCGCCCGCCGTTCATCTACTTCTACTTTTCACATCACCTCTCTGTTGTCTGATTCGGCTTTCAGTCTATTTCTGCTTTATCCCCTCTGCCCATCTGATGTTCCTGGCAAACGGCTTCCCTCTCCTCTGCTCCAGGCCCCCCTTCTCGTCGACCGCGGCCCCCCTGTCGTTCTGTTGTGATGGCTGCCTGTGTGCACCTGTCTCCAGGCCTGGCTGTGAGTTCCTTGAAGGAAAAACCTGGGACTCATTTGTCTCCAGGCCCCAGAACTAGCACCGGGCCCCCCACACACCACGTGGCCGTAAACATCCACTGAAGGAGTGTCAGTCAGTCCCTGGCCCATCTGTCCTTCCATCTATTTTCTGTCATATCATCTACTTTAAAAGACAAGGTAAAAAACTTACACGCAAGACAGTGTGTGCCTAAGGACACAAGGTTATATAACTCGATGGACTGTCATGTAGGTGGACACCCGTGGAACCGTCGGTTAGGTCAAGTTACGATCATGTCCAACACCCAGAAGGGGCCCTCCTGTCTGCCCAGGTTAAAGGGGCAGTGATTCTTCTGATGCCTATTGCAGAGTTTAGTTTTGCCCGGTTTCAAAATCACGCCAGTGGGGTGGTACACTTTCTGCTCTTTTGTGTCTGGATCCTTTGCTGATGCATCTGTCTGTGAGGTCAATGTATGGAGGTTGCGGGAAATGGCTCTTCTTTACTGTGTGTGAGGTGTTACGTTGTTTCTACAGAGACACAACTGCCCTCACTTCCTTTTCTTTCTTCTTGTCTCCCTCCTCCTCGCCCAGCCCCCCGCCCGGATTCTGATGTGGCTCATCTACTCCATATTAGACCCTGTGTGCGGCCGCAGCCACACAGAGCTTGGTAAGGCTCAGCCCGTAGGAAACGGGCAGGGACAGGGACCTTCACCATCCAAGGAGGTAAGCGTGATGACAAAGGCACTGGCTGTCACCAGGGCCCAGGAAGAGAGAGGAGAGGCTGGGTCCCGCTCTCACCCTGTGCAGACTGCCTTCTCTGTGTCTGTCTGTCACGTGTCTGTCCCTCTGTCCTTTCATTCACTCACACACCCCACACCCATGACCCATCCCAAGGTTGGCACAGGGCACATCTCCCTTCCTTACCTTCCCCTCCCCACCATGCTTTCCCTCCCAAATGCCCCCTCCCTGGGTGAGCAGCCACTCTCACTCTGCAAAACAGCCAACAGCACACCAGCCAGGAGCCTGCATTGGAGCTGGATCTACTTTGGGGTAAGAAATAAAAAATATGGCCAAATGTTGGAAATTGGGTGTTTGAAGTTCGCACTCCAGGACGCTGAGCCTGGGGAGATCACACCTCCCTTGGCTGGGTGCCCCTCAGTCTGCCCATCCGGCTGCTGAGCCCGAACCTCCCCCTGGGGCCCAGCCCCTGCACATCCCCCCTCCCCCAGAGGGAGGGTGGCTTTGGCTGTGGCACCTCAGCTGCTTGAGCTGACACCCCAGGTTTGGGAGTCACGTGGGGACCTTCTGTCTGGGGAGTGTGTGCGTCACTCCCACCCCATGTGGGCTCGTCCCCCAGGGGGTGCCAGGATGGGAGGGGGGATGCGTAGAAGAAAGGCCATGGTCGCTGCTTCCCAAGCCAGGGCACAACCTGCTTGAGGTCTGGCCTGAAAACAAACACCCACTCTGTGAAGCCAGAGACTCGGTTCACTCTTCTTTAATGTGGGAATAGGGAGGGAACAGTGCTCTGAGTATTAGGCAAAATATGGCATGCAAAGGTCACAGCTGAGGGACAGCCCCCAGTGGGGCCAGACAGACGCTGCCGTTGCTTTGAGTGGGGAGCTACCACCAGTGGCCCTGTGACAGGCCTGTTCCCTGCCTGGAATCTCGGTTTCCCCAGGTGCCACATCTGCCATTCCTTGCCGCATTTCTCTGCCACTTCTGACCTTCAGGAAGAAATGCTGCAGGTACCATCCGAAATCTTGGATTTGTGAGCTCCGTGTGACCCGCGCTGCCGTTTTTCTCACTGCGTGATAGAGAGATTGGTTAGCTGACTCTGAAGGGCATGCTAACCATGGCAACCAGGTTCATTTTCAATTCATTGTATCAAATGGTCTTTATTTACGAATCTCAAATATAGACACTTTGCATATGTGCGAACTCCACCTTTTGCCAACTAAAAAAAACCCTCCTTTTTGTTTTGGAGGTCCCACACAAACAGTTTCCGGTGGCTGCGTGGGTCCCCAGCAAGCGACAGTGAGTTCAAGGCATTGTCGGGTCCATAGTCCCAGCCTGGCCCAGCCCTGCTCTCTTTTATCTTGTTTCTTTCTTCTCTGTATTGTGTTCTTCTCCTCTTATTTTCTTCACTTGGCACTTTGGTCTTTCTCCTCTTTCCTCTTTTATTTTTCTTCATTCTGTCTGTGTTATGGACTGAACTGTGTCCCCCCGAAATTCATGTGTTGCCGTTATTTACCAGAGTGACTGTATTTGGAGATGGGGCCTTTAGCAGGGGTCATGAAGGTTCAATGAGCCCGTAACGGTGGGACTCAGATCCAAGAGCTCACTCTCTTCAACCCTGTCCAGGAAAAGGCCACGTGAGAAGTCAGGGAGACGCGAGCCCTCTGCAAACCAGGAAGGAAGCTCTTTCCAGAAACTGAATTTGCAGGCAGCTTACACTTGGACTTCCAGCCTCCAGAACTGTAGAAAAATTAACTTCTGTTGTTTAAGCCATCCAGTCCACGGTACCTTGTTATGGCAGCCTGAGCCAACCAACACATTCTGTGTTAAAAGGTTTCTATGAATCCTTTACTTAGAAGCTCGTACTCTGCAAAAGGACCTGCACTGGGCCAGAGTCTAGACATCCTGAGGGGCCACCTGCTCTGGTTCCGGGCCCTGCAAGGGCTCCCTGACTGTGGGACACGGGTGAGTTCATAGAACCGGGATGCCGATGGACAGAGTTTCACCCTCTAGCCCACACGTGACTCCTCTGTGAGCGTGCACTTGCAGTGTACAAACTCACGTTCCGACCTGTGCATGGACGTGATGGGCCCTGTGGTAGCCCTCTCCTGTGGTAGGGCTGTGACTAGATTTCGTGTGTTAACAGTGTTTGGCAGCCCTGCTGGCCATGTGCGCTGGAGGAGAGAGATGATGACCTGGTAGAGACCCGTATCCCAGTTAGAGAACTTCATGGCCTTTGGTTGGTCTGGGCTGCTGATTAATGGTGTCTGCCACTTAGTGAGCCCCAGCCGTGCTCCCAGCATGGAGCGTGGGTTGCACATGACATTCTTTGCCTCAATCAGTCCTCATGGCAGCCCTGGGAGCCTGGCTGTGCCACCAAGAAGCGCCACGCAATGGTTAGAAACTCAGATGCGGGGGTCAAATGGCTGGGGCTTGCATCCTGATCTGATCCTTACCAGCTGGGTGACCTCTGTTTTCTCATCTGTAAAATGGGGAGAGGGGTTTAATCCACCTCACAAGGATATGGAAGGGATGAGATAAGTAAACATTTACTGGGCCCTCAGAACAGCACTGGGAACAGAGCGAGTCATCCGTCAGTGTGCATTACCATCGTGATCCCCGTTGCAGAGAAGACACAGCTCCCACCTGGCCACCCGACTCCAACTCCCCGCTCTGAAATAACACTTGCTGTTATTTGCAAGGTGTTCCCACCTCCCTGACATCCCGGTTGCCTTTACCGTAAGATCCAAATTCTCCTCGAGTTCCTTAGATCTCTCCAAGATGTTGTTGTGGCCACCTCTCCTCCGGGCTCACCTCTTGCCATCCCCTTTGATGCCCCACCAGATCTCAAAGTCTGGAACCTGCCATCTCTTTCCTGCCTCTAAGCCATTGGCTGCTTTCTGGGACTCATCCTTCAAGGCTAAATTTAAATGTCACCTCCTCAAGGAAGCCTTCCTGATGTCCTCATGGTTCCCACAGCCTCTGCATGTATTTCAACAGCATCGCTTGTCACACGATGACTGGTGACACGTCTACTTATCCATTCTTCTCCAGGTGTGAGCTCTTTGAAGACACTGTGATTTTCCAGGGGTGACCATGCTTACTGACACTTGCGTCTGCTGAGTCAGTACTTACTGAGTGGATGAACGAATAAAGAGATAACTGGGGAAATGGGCTAGAACCACATTATAGTGTTCTAAAGTTCCAAGAACGATGTTATATTTTATTATTATTACAACTTTGAAAATGGTTTAATTTTTATTTATTTTTTAGTTGCACCTGGGAGCTTATTAAAATGCCATTTGCTGGGCTTTACTCTGTCCACTGAATCACAACTGCAGGGAGGTCCTGGAATCTGTAATTTAAATTTTTTCCATCCCCTCATTCCCCTCTATTTGGCTACCATCAACTTGTTCTCTCTACGTAAGGGTCTGTTTCCATTTTGTTTTCTTCATTCATTTGTTTTGTTTCTTAGATTTCACATAGAAGTGAAATCATATGGCATTTGTCTTTTTTATTACGACTTATTTCACTTATCATGATGCCCTCTAGATCCATTCATGTTGCAAATGGCAAGATTTCATTCTTTTCCATGGCTGAGTCATAGTCCATTGTATCTGTGTACCCAGTCCCCTGTTGACGGGCACTTAGTCTGCTTCCCTATTTTGGCTGTTGTAAAGAACACTGCGCATGTGGACATAGGGGTGCGCATATCTGTTTAGCTAGTGTTCTTATTTTTTCAGATAAATACCCAGAAGTGGACTTGGTGGGTCATATAGTAGTTCTATTTTTAATTTTTGGAGGAATCTCCATACAGTTTTCCATAGTGCCAATTTGCATTCACACCAACAGTGCATGAGGGGTCCCTTTTATCCCAGTCCTCGCCCGTACTTATTATTTTGTTGATTTTGTGATGATAGTCATTTTGATGATAGGTGTGAGGTGACTCTACAGTGTGGTTTTAATTTGCATTTCTTAGTGATGTTGAGCATCCTTTTGTATGTCTGCTGGCCACCTGTGTGTCCTGTTGGAGAAATGTCTATTCAGGCCCTCTGCCCATGCTTAACTTAGATGGTTTGAGTTCTTTATATAGTATTTTATATATTAGCCCCTTATCAGATGTATTATTTGAAAGTATCTTCTCCCATTCAGTAGGTTGTTTTTTCATTTTGTGGATGGTGATTATCACAACTCTTTCCAGGCTTTCTGAAAGATTTTTAGTTGTGATGAAGTCCAATATATTGACTTATCTCTGCTTTTATAGCTCGTATGTTTTTGTTCTTTTCATATCTTATTTAAGAAAGTTTTACCAAGCTCAATATCACTAAGAATCATCTCCTATATTTCCTTCTAAGGGTTTTATATTTCTTGAGGTCATGAGCTGTGTCTGTCATATTCATCTGTCTGAAATCTAGTTCTTAGCACTGTGCTTGGCACATAAATATCAATAAATGAATAAATGGATGAATGGATAAGCAGTGAATGAACAATTTGCCCCACTTCCCACCCACCCGATCTATGTGCATCAAGTTGCAGGAGGGAAACAAGCGAGCAAAACACAAAAATAAAAACAAAGCCAAAACTTCCCAACCAATTTGTTCTGAAGCTTAACTAAGACTCACCTGGAGCAGATTCCCTTTTTTAAAAGATGATCAAAACTCTGTCTTTTCCAGAAAAAGCAATAACCGTAAAAGCAGTTTTGCAAATTGAACTTTATTAAAATTTGAAAACATTTCTTCATCAAAAAGACAATAAGAGAGTGAAAAGGCGAGCTGCAGAGCAGGGGAGACGTTTGTAATGCATACAAATGGCAAGGATTTGCATCCAGAGTGGGAAAGGGACAAACAACCCAAGAATAAATGGGCACAACTTGAACATGCCCGTCCCCACAGAGGACACACAAATGGGCAATGACCATAGAAAGAGGTGTGCCACCTCATTAGTCACTTGGAAAATGCAAATAGACATACACCAAGATCCCACTACACATCCACGAAGATGACAAAAATCAATAAGATAGACACTATTAAGTGTTGACAAGGATGTGGAGCACCCGGAATTCTCAGGGACTGCTGGTGCGAACACAGAATAGTGTAGGAACTCTGAAAGTCTATCTGGCAGCTTCTGCTAAAGCCAGACTCCTGCCCTGACGCCCATACTCCGAGGTACAAACCCAAGGGACTGGTCTGCACCTGCTTGCCAAAGATGTGCCCGAGAACATTAATCGCAGCACTATTCATAAGAGGCCCACACTCAACACTGCCCACATATCCCCCGGCTGTAGAATGGATAAGTGAATTGTGGCACATTCGCACAGTTGGATATTATCCAGAAATAAAAATGAATGGATCACTTTTACGTGCAACAGCACTGGTGAAACTCACAAAATAAGATTGAGCCAAAGAAGATCAGATTCAAAAGAATGTATTGTATGATTCCATTTATGTAAAGTTCAAAAGCAAGTAAAAGTAATCTATGTTGGTGAAAGTGGAATTCTCTTGGGGGTGCAAGGAGGGAGTGGTGCGGGGAAAGGGGCCTGAGGGGCACTTCTGGGGTGCTTGTCATTTCTATTTATCTAGGAGCTGGATGCTGGGGTGTCCACTTTGTAACAAGTCATCAAGCTGCATTCGCATGATCGATTCACTTTTCCGTATACTGGTCACACATCAAAAAAATTTTATAGAAAAAAAATGCTGCCTGTCAAATTCAGTTTAGGGCAGTTCTGCCAGCCCCCTTGCTACGCTGGGAGCCCTCTGGGCCAGGGGGGCACCGCCTTCGCTTGCCATTACTCAGAGCCTGTACCAGGGAGAAGAAATCTTTTTTTCTCTTCTTATTCTTTCCTCTGCCTTGGCCTGGAGCTATTGTACATATGCAAATGTGGGGATGTCAGCGATGGAGGCAAGCTCAGCTATTTATAGCTGGAGTCTTGCAACACTTATCACAGCTACTGCAGACTTGAGGAAGCCGAAACACACACACAGACACACACACACATGCACACACGCATGCACGCACACACCCTACACAGAGTATATTTTTATTCCCCAGGATATAAATTTCCCATCCCATTGCAGTCTGGGCCGTCGCATGCAACATTGATTGTCTGTTATATTACATTTATTAAGAAGTGATAACTTGTAATAATTGGATGTTAAATTAAGGAACTCTCTCCTAGTTATTGCCGTCTCAATTATAACTGTCGTTGGCTGGCAGTTATAATGATATATGAGGGCTGTATTTTACGCAGTCGACCATGACCTGGTGAGTAATATTCCCCCAGCTATGGGGGCACGCATGCACTCCTTGGCTTCTAATGCCTTGCTTGGGTGCTGATTGGAATATTAAGTTTCTGCAAGACTGCGGCGCCGAAACCCACGCGGAGAGCTGCGCCTCTGCTGCTGAGAGCCCCTCCAGCAGTTTCCACCCACCTCCTGCTTCTCCTCGCTGGTGCACGTCCAGCTCGTTCGGCTTTGTTTTATGGTTATAGGAATCAGGTTTATTTGGTGAGTTATAAAGTCGTAAAACGTGGGCGAGAGCGTGTTTGTGGTTTCCTTTTAAATGAAGCCACTGCAATTAGCTCTCGGGTCCAAGTGTCAGTGGAGGTGGGGGGGCAGTTGGAGGTAGGACGTGGTGGGGGAGGGGTTGGCAGGCTGGATTTATTTAGAGAAACTCGATGGAAAATTTGGCCGTGTTTCTGCAGGAGTATCAGGGAGATGTGCCTTTCAGGTCCAGAGCAGAGTTTTAAGTGGAGTTTTGAGGTCTCTGAGTGCTTGTAGCTCTTCAAGACTTCTGGCCAGTCCATAGGTGAGAGGGATTGACCACGAGGCTCTGTGGCTCCCTTCGTGTGCTCAGATCTTGGGGACAAGTCACAGTCTACAGAGTCTATGGTCAGCCAGCAGGCTCCACCGGTCACTCAATATGGAGCCTCTTTCTCATCTATTCCTTCCCTTCGTCAGAGCTGGCCGAGGTGCCTGCCAGCATTCCAGAGCAGTCACGGGACATTCCACAAGGGACTATTATGACCCAGACCCTTGGGAGTGCTCTGTACAGCATGTGGTCCTCAGCAAATATAGGTTATCATTCTGTGTCAGTGCCCGGGGGCTGCTGTAACCAAGGGCCACACACTGGGTGACTTCAAATGACAACTTGGTCCTCTCACAGTTCTGTAGTCTAGATGTCCAAGATCAAGGTGAATGAAGGGCCATGCTCTTTCTGACATCTAGAGGAGAGGATCCTTCCTTGACTCTTCCAGATTCTGGTAGCCTCAGATGTCCCTTGGCTTGTGACACATCCCTCTAATCTACCTCTGCCTTCCCATGCTTTCTCTCTCTCTGTGACTGTCTGTGGGCGAGAACTTCCCCTCCCCTTAGAAAGACATCAGTCACTGGACTTAGGGCCCACCCAGATCCAGTACAACCTCACCTTAGCTAATTACATCCGCAGAGACTCCATTTCCAAATAAGACCACATTCCCCGGGTTAGGACTTGAACATATCTTTTGGGGACACACAGTTCAACCCATAACATATTCCAATTTTATGGACAAGAAAACCAGGTACCAGATGCCTGGGGTGGGTGCCCGAGTCCATGCAACTGGCAAAGGGCAGAGATGGGACCCGAGGGGTTCTATCTGAAGCCTGATTTCTTTGCCACTTCTTGTGCTCTGCTCATCCTCTAGACATCTGGGCCAAGGGGCATCCCTAGTTCAAGGGAAGTCATCCCTCACAGGTGGGACACTCTGAGTCTCACCAGAAGGTGCTCCTCGACACCTTTCTAAAGTCAAAAGGGCCATCATTGCTTGAGTTATAGACTTCATTCATTCCACACTTACTGATTTCAGGCCAGATCCGCAAATGCAAAACCTCTGAGGCAGACTGGGCCAGTGAGGCCGTGGAAGGTGAGCAGTAAGGCTGCAGGATTTTACTCGGTGGGAGCTGGGGTGTATTGGGCAGGGGTGGTCTCGAGCGGACAAGTCACGTGACTTGGTGTACATTTTAGCTTTTAGAATAGACTATTGGGAGTTACGCGGGAAGCATGAAGACATTTGGAGGCTGCTACCATAATCCCAGCGAGAGACGATGGTGGCCTGGCCTTGAAGGTGGAGAGAGGTGTTTGGACTCTAGATAAATTATGAGGTTGGAACCTGTAGCATTAGCTGTATGGGGAGCTGAGCAAAAGAGAGGAGTCCAGGATGATAGCAAGGTTTTCACCTGAGCCAGGGGAGGGTTGGCACGGTCCTTCGCTGCAACAGAATGCTGTGCGGCTAGAACAGGTTTGTGGGGGCTCAGAGGGGGGTCAGTGTTTTGGCTTTGATCATGTTGAGTTTGGGTGTTATTCAGACATCAAAGTTGGGGTGAGGAGGAGGCAGCTGGACATGGGAGGCTGAAGTTCAGCAGAGAGACCATGCCTGGGGATCAACTCGGAGGGATGCCACACCTAGGGCAGGCCATGAGCCCTCTGAAGTGTGCCTGGGAAGAAGTGCAGACAGAGAAAGAAAAGGCCCACAGGATGACCCCGAGGTCAGGAGGAGCGGGGCACTGTCAAAGTGATTGAAGGCACAGCCGGTGACGTGGGAGCAGAGAGGAATGGGTGGGGGCTGTCCGGGAAGCCAGCCAAGGACCCCTCTCTCAAAGGCAGAGTGATATGATCCTAAAAAATTGGGTAAAACAGGTGAGTCTGGGCCTCTAGGGGACCTGCAACCAACCATGTGAAGGGGGACCAGTAGGACAACCTCGGGTTTGCTTCTGTTGTTACTGCATTGACATCTACCTCTCACAGCAGGCGAAAACTGGGGCTAGGTCTGATTAGCTCCCAAGCCCACTGAAGAGCATGTGGGCGGCACTTGATCAGTGTCTACTCTGAATTGAACGTTGCTTCCTCCAAACAGGGAACGGAACCATTTATGGTTGGAGAAACAGACTTAGAGCGAGGCAAGGTGACAGAACGGGGACTAGCGCTTGGTGTCTTCGCCACTGCCCCGAGCCCGTTCCATCCCCCGATCAAACAATTTTACAAGAAACCAATCTTAGACTTGAGTACCTCAGGTGCTCATGATAACCCGGTGACATCTCATTGAGTTCACTTTACAGGTGACAGCCTTGCGGCTCAGAGACCCTAAGTCACCTGCTCCAGCTTGCACAGCTGGAAGGTGGTGCGACAGGGATTTGAACCTGGGTCTGTCTAACCACAAAGCCCCTGTGTTTCCTCACTGGTCTATTCCTTCTGCCAGGAAGGCTCTTTCCTCCCTCACCCTGCCTTCACCCCACTACTTCCTACTTACTCTTTAGGCTCAGGTTCATTATCTCTTCCCCAGGAAATTCTTTCTCAGCATCATCAGGCCCGGCAGAGCTCTGTGCTCCTTCCTCACAGCACCTGCCAGCGTCTGTGATGAAAGAGCCCTCCCGCCCCCGAGACAGGAGGCAGGGGCCACACCCGGTACCCTCGAGGCTGTGTCCCCACTCCGTTGCGTGCCTGGCGCATGGCAGATACTCAGAATAATTTTTTTCCTTGAAAGAAAACATTCACTGGATGCATCCCGACCTGTTTTAACTCTCACAACCTGTCCCAGGGCTTCTGCTCAGACCAGCTGTCCCCTGTCAGTCAAGGGCAGGGCCCAGGGCTTTCTCTCTCCCTCCATTGGATGGTCACCTCTACATGGGCAGGACGCGTCCATCATTCTGACCACTGGACCCTCAGAACCCAGCCCACAGCCTGCCCCTCATAAGATGCTCTGTAAACGTGTGAACGAATAAGGAACCAGGTAACTCCTATACTTACTCTTGCCAGGCGCCAAGCTAAGCCCTCAGTACACATTTTCTCTTGAATTCTGACAGCTATCCTTGGGGGTTCAGCCTCCTGATTTGCAGATGAGTAAACTGAGGCTCAGAGAAAGTAGGTGACTTATCCAGAGCTGGGATTTATGTCCAGGCTGGAGTGCGCACCTTTCCCACACTCTGAGCTCCCTCTAGAGACCAGCCCAGAATCGGGCCTATAATAAGTGGTTGATACTTGGTCATCCAATGACCGCAGAGCTGATGGAAGCATTTCCCACGGACATTTGTGCTTCCACATTGTCCCTTTTTTTGCAGGAGACCCTACTGTCCTGTAAGGACACTTCTTAGAAACCTCGGTTTACTCTCTGGCTTTTCTGTGAACAGAGCAGCCCTTCTCACCCACCCTCTTGATTTTTTTTTTTTTTTTAAAGAATTAGTTGCCCTTTTTATGGCTTTGGTATGTTTGTGCTTGCGAGAACCCTGGCACCCTGCACGACATTCTCTACCAAGAGAGAAAATCTGAGCAGTCATTAAGCACCAGCGAGTGTGGAGCATATTAATGGGCAAACAGCAAGTCGGGGAGAGGAAAATGTTTTTCTCTCGCAAAGTACATACGAAAAGTTGATCCAAACCAAAAGTGCTGCCATAAATCTGTTAATTTTGGCAAATTACGGGGAGGTAGCAGGGGCGGCGAGAGAGACAGCGAGGCAAAAGGTTGCCTGGAAGCTGCCCACCCGTCTCAGAAGGGAGCCGCTGCCAGCCCAAGGGAGCTGGGCTCTGAGCCGGGAGACCTGCCTCTCTTTGCAGGCCTCATCCCCTCTCAAAGTCTGGAATCCACAGCCTTTCTAGGTAAGAGGGGGAACGGGTGAGCTATGAACGGTGAAGATTGGACCCCGATGTTGAGGTGAAGGGGAGGCCCAGGTCTAGGGGGGCTGCAGACCCACAGTGGGCCTCCAGGGCTCCTCCCATTCCAGTTGCATTGCAGTCCTGTCTGGGCCCCTGACCTGGGCCGCCTCCCCCGCTCCTCCCCCTCCCCTGCTCCTCCTCCTCCCCCGCCCCCACGCCCAGCCCCAGTCTGGTTTTGGCCTGTTTCGCTTGGCCTGGACCACGGACTGCTCTGTCTCTTCCGGGACTGAATTGTGTTCAGGGCTGGGGGTTGAGGGGATTGGCTGTGGGCTGCGTGTCAGTGTGTGTGTGCATGTGAGTGTGTGAGCATGCGTGCGTGCCCTCTCCCACTAGTCTGGGTGCTGGTGTGCCGGAGAGGGGGTGCGGGGGTCCGCTGGTGTCACTCAAGGCTTTTGATAACAAAGAACATTTTTCCTTCTCTGTGGAAACCAAATCCAGCCTCGCAAAGGCAGGCGCCTGCCTTCTCGATCTCCTTCTCTCCCCCTCCCCCCTCCTGTCTCCTCCGGAATGTTTTCCTTCTGCATTGTTCTTTTTTCTCATCCAGGAGGGTTCTCTCTTTCAGTCTGCAAATCATTTCCATTTTTTCCTGTTTCTCATTCATATTTGTCTCTCATCATCACTTTTCTCTCCCCTTCCTCTCTCTCTCTCCCCTCCTCTCTCTCTCTCTCTCTCTCTCTCTGTGTCTCTGTCTCCCTTTTCCTCCCCCAAGCCTCCCAAACGCACGCGTCCTGTGGAGTTTGGAGTGACCGCACCACAGATTTCCACTTGAGCAGGAAGAAACACAGACATCTCATTTCTGTGATCCAGTCTTAATCCACAGATTCCGTGAGGGCACAGAGGTGCCAGCAAGACCCAGAATGCCAGGTCCCCTTCTAGCCACAACTCCCCGGGAGGGGGCTAGGGGACCAGCAGCAGGCTTGTCTGTCCCAGGCGTTTTGCTCACACCTTCCTTCTCCTGGCTGATGAAATCTCCCCAGTCCCTGGTTGTTGCTTTCCACGCCGGCTGGATGTGTGCTTTGCCGCCTGCAAAGTGGGGTTCGCAGGGCTCACGGGGCTCGCGGGGCTCCTGGGGCTCCCGGGCCATGTGCTGTGGCACGAATAGGTTAATGTATTTACAGTAAATACGTTCTTGACTCTGTGGAGGAAGGGGCTGCTTTGGTTAACCATTTATTATGGAGGTGGCTATTTTCAATGTGTTCCACATGATTATTCGGCAAAGCTGCAATTTGGCACTTGTTCTGGGCTTGAAGGAATCGCTTCCCCAGAGGTGACCCTCGGCGGGAGATTGCATGTCACCGCGTGAGGAATGGCCGCAGTGGGGCGTGATGGGTAGGCTGTCTGCCTCCCCTGACCTCAATCGCTTTCCTGTGGCGTGGCTGCTGGGGTGGATGGGGGGTTGACACAAAGTGCTTATAATTTCTGTTGGAAGGCAGTGGAATGGTAATGGGGTGCCAAGCCCCTAGTGGTTGGCCCAGGGCCCGGTCTGCGGGCCTGGCACTCCTGCTGGGAGTGGTCACCTAGCAGGGGCGAGCGAGGCTGTGGTTAAATTAACAGATGCCCAGAAGGAGAGGAGGGGACTGTGGATCCAGAAGGCTGACCCTAAGGGGACTAAAGCAAGGAGGCTAGGCAAGGACTGAATGTGTGCCGAGCACCTACTGTGTGCTCAGCACCTGGCCAGGCTCTCCCACAAAGGTTCTCCCATCCGGATGCCGGCACGTTGCCGGGTCAGAGAGCAGAGGTAGTGAGGCACGGCGGCTACAAACCCGGGCCCTGCGCTCACATGGCAGGGCTGACACTCCCCAGGCCCGACGCCCTGCCTGTGAGACCTGATCACACCCGTGCCTCCGTTTCTCCTCTCTGAGAGGGTCGGGGTCAGCGCCCTCTCCGAAGGTCTTTCTGAGCCTCCAGTGTCCTCATTCGTGAGCAAGCGCTCTCGAAGCGCGACCATTAACGTCAGAGGTGTCACTGCAGGCGTCGTTTGTGAATGCACAAAGCGGAGTTCATCGGACGAATAAGAAAACTGAGGCGCGAGGCGGCAGGAAGCCTGTTGACAGAGGGAAAACTCTCAGAAGTTGGAACCAGGGACAGAAATCAGAGCTTTCCCATTCAAGTTCACTTTCCTGGGAAGTGTCCTTCTGAGGTGAGTCTCCCTCCTTCCTTTCTTTCTCTTTCCTTCCTTCCTTCTTTCTTTCTTCTTTTCTATTAACTTTCTATTTTCCTCCTTCCAATTCATGAGACATACCAAGGACTGGTCATATAATGGACACTTGTGGGGAGTTGT
Organism: Micronycteris hirsuta; assembly: GCA_004026765.1. Taxonomy (NCBI): domain Eukaryota; kingdom Metazoa; phylum Chordata; class Mammalia; order Chiroptera; family Phyllostomidae; genus Micronycteris; species Micronycteris hirsuta. The sequence continues at coordinate 21,977 of PVJI01003464.1, forward strand.
ACGAGATCCTTCAGAGAACCAAGCAGTCAGGGGTGTCCACAGTCACCCCTTAGCATACATGCACGATAGAGCAGGTGCCCATTGGCTGCTGAAGTCTTAGCAGTTCTGGGACCGGAAGTCTCCTTGGCTTCTCTGGGCTTCGACACTTGCTTTTCTGTTCTCAATTCCCTCTTCACAATATGTCAAAACAAGTGCCTGGGAACAAGTGCCTGACCCCCATCCTGCCTCTCCCTGTGACAGCAGACTGACTATGGACAAGTCATGTGCCCCCTGGATTCAGGGTTTCTATCTGCAGAACATGCCTCGTGGGAGTTGTGCGGTTTATGGGAGGAGAGGAACTCTCTCTGGGATACAGAGCGGCTAGCACACCCTGACCTCAGCCTTGCTTGCAGAGGTGGCCAGCATCTGTAAGTACTGGACTGCACTAAGCTATACTTGAACTTAAAAAAAAGTAGCTATAGTACTGTGGTTGCACCAAGTAGAGACTGGAAATATTTGAGTGCTACAAGGTGTATTAGGGAAGGGGTCTGACAGGAAGGTTATATTAATTTATGCCAATTTATGAGCTCTGCTCGCTGTCATCCCTTTGCAGTAGCTCTTATATTGTCCCATTGCGTGCATGCACGCGGGCACGGGGAAGCCGGGTTGTGTGGCCTTCAGGCGAGTTCATTCTCCATGGGGAGGTTTCATTTGTGTGTCCCCTGAAGGTGGCTTCAAGCTGATGAGGACCATGGTCATGGAATGTTGTTAGTGCTTCCAGCTCTAGAAGGTCAGGCCGTGTCCTAGTGTCTGGGCAGATCATAACTGGCTCCCTTGCCTCACTTGTCCGCCTTGAGTTGTAGAACTTCATCTCTGAGATTTGTCCCAACCACACCCAAACCTGAAAGCATGTTGCCATGTATCTTAGTTTGAATTTCCCCAGAAGCAGGCTTGGAGTCAGGATCCAAGGGGCAAGGAGTACTCCGGGGAGGCGATCCCAGGATGCTCCAGGAGGAGAAAGGAGAAGTGAGGCAGGTAATAGAGGGCGTGTGATAAATCCAGTTGTCACTAAGAGTGACTGGAGGTTAATCCTGCAGAGAAATTCTAGAAAGCACTGCAAAATATTACCTTCAGCATCATCCCACCTGAAGAGGGAGGGAGCTGGGGTACTGGCACACCATCTCCCAAGAGTCGCTGGGCGAGGTCTGCTCTGTGTGGGGGCTGGCAAATTCACTGGCACTTCTAGCCTGCCTTGTGGATCTCTAGAACAGTCCCTAATGCTCAGAGATATCTGCGGCTGAGCACATGGAATCCTTGAAGTCTGAGGGGTGCAAGCATGTTCTGACAGAGATTGTACACAAACCTCCCTCAGTCTCGACCCCCTGTGCTCCTGGAAGCTCCCCTAATTTTCCAAGCCGTGTTCAGGCCTCTCCCTTCTGCGCACCCCGGCCTCTGGTCCCAGGCTTCCTGCAACTGCGTTTAACCGCCTAGTTATTCATCCACTTGCCCCCATCCCGCGTTCCAGCTGTGAGCACCACCAGACGGGGCTGCGTCTCATCCAACGCTGCATTCCCAGGGTAAATGTTCAGTGTTAAAAAAAAAACAGTAAACGAGTCCGGGGAGATGGGGAGGACGGAGGCCTTCAGGAGAGAGTAGAGCTGCAAGGAGAGTTGCCAAAACCCCTGTAGGTAGCAGACATCTGCGGCGGCCAAGATGAGGACACTTTTCTCTGGATTCGCCCCAGTTCTGACCATCACGGTCCCCACCCAGCCCAATTTCAGGAACAGGAGAAGGGGAAATGGAGCCGCACCCTTATTAAAATCAAGGCCTTTGCTCACTGTGAGTAGGAACAGATGAATCTGAGATCATCCTTGGCAAGCAGTGCCGGGAAGCAGAATGCTCCTTTTTGGGTCTTGACGGCCGAGTCTCAGCCCAACTCCTGGCTTTATTTCTGTGCTGTTGACACCTGTGATAATTGGGAAAAGTTTGAGATCATCTGTTGGGCCCCGACCCTCGCAGGTGGTCCTGGGTCATGGGTGTGTGGCAGTGATGGGCAGCCCACACCCAGGCCTCTGGGGAGGTGAGCGTGGCAGTTAGAGCACCCTGGCCAAGATGCTCAGGAGATTGGGAGGGGACTCCTTTCTAATTCAAAACTTCCAGTGAAACAGGAAGTGAAGAGAAATATACAGGAAGTACAAAGAAAAGTACGGGGAAGCCACTTTTCAGAGCAGGGGTTGTTCGTGGATTCATGTAAATTTTTCTTTCTTTCTTTTTTGTTTTTAAATCCTCACCCAAGGATATGCTTATTGATTTGAGAGAGAGAGAGAGAGAGAGAGAGAGAGAGAAGAGAGAGAGATTAATCCATTAGCTCCTGTACGCACCCTGACCAGGGATCCAACCCACAACCTTTTGATGTATGGGATGATGCTCCAACCAACTGAGCCACCTGGCTAGGGAAGATTCATAGAAGTCCTTGATATTTTTCATCCTGAGATGTTAGGAAGACAGGACATGCTGTCCCTTACTGACTCTAGGTTAAAGCACTTTCTTATCTCCCGGTGTTGGGAGAACTTTCAGGGCAAGGAAGAAACGAAGACAGATTGGCACAGGGCCAAAGTCAGGGAGTTCAAAGGACTTCAGACCCTCGAGAGATGGGTGTTTCATGACAGTCCTGCCACACTTCCTAGGAAAGCTCCCTTCTTGCCACTGTCAGAAGCCGGTGACATACCGACCTACCTCACTTTAAGCAAATGAGCAAGTGGACACTCAAGTTATTTCCTTTACAAAATGAACCCCCTGTGGTAATCATTGAACAAGCAATGTAAGTCCTCTGTGTGCCTGAAAAGCAATCTGGTTTTAAAGTGGATTTTATTTTTGAGTAATTTTCTGAAAACTAATGTTTGTGATTTAGCTAACAAAGATTTAATAGTACGAGTGTGGCAGACGTTCTCAGTTCTTTGCCAATTCTCGTTTAATTCTTGTAACAATCCAATGAGGTGGACAATGCTTTTATCCCCATTTTACAGATCAAGAAACTGAGGCATGCAGAAAGAACATACCTCGCTCAAGGCCATCCAACTGGTAAATCTAAAAGCCAGATGTAAATCCAGGCCGTTGGGGACAGCGTCCACGGTCTGGACTGGTGCATTTTTCTGCTGCTGTGAGTGGGAGGAGACTGGCTGCTACCTGGGTCTGGCCAGGCTGGGAGAAGCAGGCTGCCATTTGTCATGGTGTGAGCTTCCAAGAAGAATGGTCCACCTTAGGTCCTGCTCACCTCTAGGGTTTTAATTTGGAAGATGCTGAATGAAGTATTTGCTGAAGGAACAGTACGTGTTGGCCGCTCAAACAATGAACATAGACGCAGAAAAGAGGGAAACTGAGGCTGTTCTCGGGGGGCTCAGGCCAAACCCTTCTCTAACTTTGGTGACTTCCTTGACCTCTGCTTTGCAGGAAATTTCATATGGAGTTGCAAAGTTCCCAATACACGGCACAGTGCTAGGCTCTTAGTAGGGATGTTCTACATGCCGAATACATGAGCAACTGGAGGGATCAGTGAACGAATAAATGAGTGAGCGGGCGAGTGGCCGAGAGAACAAATATGCATTTCCTACCCGGGTAAGGCCTAGCTCAGTGGCTCCCAAACTTGTAGAAACATCAGAATCTCTTGGAGAGCAATGCAGATTGCTGGGCCTGCCTCCGGGGTGTTGGAGTCAGCAGGTCAGGGGTGGGGCCTGGGAACCTGCGTTTCTCCCAAAGTCCTGGGTGAGACTGGCGCTGCTGGCCTGGGTCCCAGCCACTGGGTCTCCATCTTGACTGCACATTGGAATCACCTGCCAGGAATTAAAAGCAATCTGCTTCCCCAGACCCTCTCCCAGACACTCTGATGGAATTGATCTGGGGTGTGGCCAGGCTCCAGGCATTGGGTTTGTAACGGCTCTCCCCATGCTTCCAACACAGTAAGAGCGCCTCCGGCTCAGCGTTTATCTGCTGTCTCCTTCCCTGGGTGTTCTTTGTGGCTCACGTGTAGCTCAGCTCACCTGGGGGTTCCCCTTTTTGTCCTCCTAGGCCGCCCCCCCACCCAATCTGACACTCCTGCTCTGTCCTGTGGTTGCTTCTCAGGCTCCCGCTTGTTCAAGATCTGACGTTTGCTCCCGGACACTGTGCATCCCCATCCCAGGCCTCGCCCGCCCCGCACGCTGCGGTGTCTATTAAGAGCAGATGCTAAACCATTTCCAACAGGCCTTGAAGCTAATGCGCTGCAGAATGGATTCGGAAGGGCCCATTTCTTTGCGCGCTGAGAGAGGGAGTGAATTAATGCTCGGCGAAAACCTCCAGAGAACCCGCGTCAGGGCTGGGGGGAACGTGGTGGCTAAATCAACAGTTATAAACTCGTCCCGTCATTTTTCATTATTCGGTACATTGGAAAGATATTTTCCTTTTCAAACGCAGTTGGAGATCCGTTTGGTCAAAAGTCGGTCGGCAACCTTATCACCATTGCCCCTGAAAACACGCAGCCTCTGTCAGGGGGTGGAAGAAAAACGGCCCCGGGCCTTTGCAGAAGGTGATGGAGTCAGAATGGGGTGGAATGGGGGCTGCGTTGGGCAGAGGCTCCCTGGTTTTCTGAATATGTTGCTCATGGGTCCAAACTATTACAAGAACCGAGGACACGGTGGTTTCAGCCGTGGCTTTGGGAGGGGAAGCTGCGCATCTCCTGTGCTATCCAGGAGAGAACTCATCCAGGGCCCCCTGCTCTGGCTCCAGCCCCCTGGGGACCTTTATTTGGCCAAGGTGTGAGCAGAGCATCGCTAAAGCCTCACTCAGACAAGTTAGTAGAAACTGGTGGTGGGGCCCCACTCCCCTGTCACGGCTGACAGGGACAGGTGGCCCAAGGACATGCCCGCAGTGCTGGTATTTGAATTGGCCCCCTTCTTCCCGGCAGGCGCAGTGAGGAGGGAAGACCCTGGCCAAGGCCCATGCCTCTGGTCTGAGACATGGCTCTGCCCCCGCTCCAGGCCGTGTAACCTCAGGTAAGTCACTGGGTCTTTCTGAGCCTCATCTCTCTCTTTCGTGGAAATGAAAGCGGTGAGGAGTCTTTGAGAAGGTGGGCATGCAGGCCTCCATGGCCCAGAATGGTGGGGGTGCTGGCTGACACCTGGGAACCGAAGCCTAGGTCAGGGAAGGTCACCTTGTTGGGGGTCCGGGCCAGGAGAAGGATGGGCTGGCGGGAAGTCGGGGTAGCAGAGAGGATAAAGGATCTTAGGACCAGCATACTTCCCTTATATGACAACTGAGATGCTCCAAGGACAAAGCTCTCAGTCACCCAGAGGGTTGGGTTCAGAGGAGAAGGCTGCGAAGCGGTTGGGTGCTCCTTCTGCGTTCCAGCTGGACTAACTTCAGCTTGGAGGGAGAGCTTGCAGCTCAGTCGAAGGAGCCTAGAGCCACCTGGGAGACCGGCCTGGGTGTGGGGCTGGATTCAGATGTCACTGTGTCGGGCCCTGGGACGGCCTTGGGGTGGAGGTTCCAGCTGGTGGCATTCCACCAGCTGGTGGAAGGGAGCAGTGGAGCACCGGGCTGGCTCAGGCAGGGGGCCAGCACACTGGCGCAAGCTTGGGCAACCTTTGCATCTCTGAGCCTCAGTTTCCTCATCTAGAACACGGGGATGACTCTCTCCTCCTTGAGTCACGAGGGGTCTGTCTCCAGCCTGGTTCCAGTTGGAGTGTTTGGAAGGAATCTGGAGCCAGGTTAGGGTTGAAGGAGAGATGGGCAGCAAGGGGGAGCCGTCAGGACACCCGGCCACCTGGCCAAGCTTCCCAGCTGTGAGAGAGGACCTAGATCTCTAAGGGTGGCGATAATTGTAACATTACAGCAATGGCGGCTTCTGTTGGCTGCTCACAAACTAGCACCATATTACGCCCTCGACATGCCCTATATCACTTACTCCCCGCCAAGACGTAGGAGATGCACATCATCGTACCCATTTAACAGATGAGAAAACTGAGGCTTGAACACACTGACTGACTTGCTGACCTCAGAACGCACTGTGCTTTGTTACCATCTCAGGGACTTGACCCTGCCTGTTCCTTTCCTGGTTCATGCCTTCTGAACAATCAAGACATGACAAGTCTGCCCACTCAGACAGAAGTCCCTGAGACCCCAGCCCTGGCTGGTGGCTCCTCTTGGCTCCGTGGTCCACAGATTCACCTGATAGAAGGCCGTGGTACTTCTGCCACGGAGGTTCCTCTGATGCCTGTCGCAGGCTGGGGCTTAGGCAGACTGACTGGGGTGCCTGGTACCTGGTGAAGGGTCTCTGAAGTATCCCACCCAGGCTCATGGTTGAACACGTGCTCAACAGATATTAAATATGCACAAAATGTGATACACTGAGCCGCGTGGACAGAGTCCCAGCCCTCGGGGAGCTGGAGTGACAGAGGTCAGCCCCGCAGGAGCCAGAAACTGTCTTAACCAAGGGGACCAGAATCAGTGCTGTGGGCACGGAGCCCTGGAGAGGGGGCCCTGCCACCAGGTGGGCTCCCTGCCCATGCCAGGCCACCCTCCCAGGCACGTCGCTCCTGTCCCCGGCCAGGCACAGGCAGCCCGCAAGTAAACAGTGTCTGAAACCTATTCTCATTAGGCTAATTTACGAATAAATTACCATATTCAATGGCCTTATTTTTACTGCTCGTTAACAGGCCCATGATAGGATGATAATTACGGGATTTTAAGTGGCTAATGGCAGCTGGGGCGTCAAAAGCAGTTTTTACGAATCTGTTTATGGCGGTGAAGGTGACAGGAGGGGAGGGACATTGAAATGTTGAAATCACACTTTGGGAAAAAAAGCTTTAATTGTTGAGTATTTATTAGAGAGGAGGGAAGGCTGTAATTTAAAAAATGAAACTCTGAAAAACAAAGGAAATTAATTAGTCTTCCTCTGGGGCGCTGTGACCTTCAGGGAGTGGGCGAGGGGGCGGGGGCAGGGTCCCAGGAGTGAAGCTTCAAGTTCAGGAGGAGCGCACCTGGGCTTGTCCTCTCTCTGCTTGGCATCTGCTGCCGCTGCAGAGAAGACCCTGAACTTCCCAAAGTCTGTCCCTGCCTGGACTGGGGAGGCCACATGCTGGGGACCCACAGAGGGACCCCTGAGGAAGGCGAGGGCCTAGCAACCTTAAAACAAGGACAGCGTTAGGCGCCTGATTCATCCTTCCTTCCGGGTCAGCGTCCTCCATGTCAGGTCTCATCTAGTTCCCTTCTCCTGCTAAGTTCCACGTGCATTAGTTCATCTAACTCTCACGACCATTTTGAGAGCTAGTAATTACTCTTAACATATATTAAATGCTCCCTACATTCTGTGTAATGAGTCACTGGAGTGCTGTGCCAAACCCCACAGGATTCGCACTATGATTATTATTTCTATTTTATAAAGGAGGAAACAGGCACAGAGAGGTTAAGTCACTTATGCAGGCACACAGCCAAGACTTGGAGCTGTACCCACTTGGTCTGCCCAGGCCCTCCTCCTTTTATCAGCTTCTCATTGAAGCCACAGCAAGCTGATACAGGGAGGCTAAGCTCAGAGAGGGCAAGCCACCTGCTGGGAGGTCACAGAGCCCGAGTTGAAGGCAGGTTTCTCCTGAGTCCAAACCGGCAGGTGATGTGCCCTTGAAACGGGACTCTGAAAGGGCAGCTCAGAAGAGGATTCTAGACTTGTTAGTCTGTGTCCAGGAGGAGCTTACTTAGGGGCCATTTCCTCTGCTCATAGGTGTCTCTCGTGGATTCCCCTCTCTCCTGCCCACCTGCCCGCCTTCCCCCTGACCATCCCTAGCTCCGCATCCCCTTGCCACTGGCCGATCCATCTTGCTCCTCTCTCTGGTTTAGTATGCAGGCCTCGGAAAACAAACACGCTGCTGCCTGACAGTGGGAATAAATATCCTGGCTATGTTGATTAGCATTTGATCCCAGCTGGGTCTCTGGAAGCTGAAGTACTGGAATGTCTTGGCAGTTTTTTAATGCTGAATAATTTGATTAGATCAGTGACTGAGCCTGCTGCTCCTGGTGAGATAAACCCTCCCCACATTACAGGGGAGAGAGGCAGGGGGGAGGACAGTGCATCGGGTCTGCTCCCCCCAGTTCTGCTCCTCCCCCAGCCCTCTGGCTTCCGGCTCTGTCTCTGTCCCTCGCTCAGCCCTTTTCTTCCCCCTTTTAAATTTCCTTTTCTTTCCGCTTCCTTCCACCTCTTTATCCTTCTACTTTTTCTTCTTCTCTCCTCTCAGTCCCATCCCTCCCTTTTTTTATTTTCCTTCGTCTCTTCCTCCTTGTCTCATCTTCCTTCTCTCTCACCTCCCTCCTTTTCTTTCTTCTCCCAGATTCTCAGTTCCTGTCTCCTCCCTTCCTTTTTTATTCCCTCCCATCCCTTCTCTCTCCCTCTTTCCCCATCCCGCTTTCCGTCCTTCTTTCTCCCTCTCCATTCCTCTTGCTCCTCCCCCCTTTCCTCCCCCACCAGCTCTCTCCATCTTTCCAACTCTCCCCGCTACTCCCCCAGCCCAAACCCACCTCCTCTTTTTATGAACCTTTAAATACATCATTTAATCAACTCCACAATTTCAATTTCACACAGTTGTCAGTTCGAATGTCTGATGAGGTGGTGAAGACCCCACAGATTGCAGGCAGGGGTGACAGGGCCACCAGGCCCCCCCCCCCACTCCCCAGCAGCTCCCAGCCCAGCCTCAGCCCTGCCCCCGCCCACCCCTCCCCTAGCCAGCCTGGGAGAGATTCCAGAGCCGTCTGCAACTGTCAGTCAGTCGTGTAGATGTTTCTCTTGTCATCAGTGTGAAATTACCAGAGTGGCCTCATTATCTGCTTACTCCAAATTTGGAGGCAATATTTCTGTTTAAAGGATAATAATCTCCATTTAAAACGAAAATAACCTCTCCTCAGGTGGAGGTGGAGTTGGGGAAAGGAAGATGACAGCTGGGGACAACCCAAGACGAAAGGAATTATCTGGTTTTTTTGATTGAGACACATATGTGCAAAGTCCTTTGCTGACCTAACACAGAACCTACCTTTTCTGAAAACTATTTCATCTTTTTTCTTTTTTTTTTGCCAGCTAGGGGGGAAGAAAGAAGTCCCACGTGACTTTAAAATGCGCATTCCTTCTTCCATCCCCATTGCCTTAATCTCATCTGAACCCTACTGGACGCATTGCTACTACAACAAAAAAGTAATCGGATCAAATGGACAGGAAGGAATGGTGAAGGTTGAGGTTTTTATGCAGATTCAATTACCAGCACTTCCCCGGGCTTGTGCGGGGGTGCTGTCTGAACCCCATTAGCGGTGGGGAGCGCGGTCCCTTCTCACCAGTGGCATTGCAAAGCCATCTGACCCCGCTCTCCGTCCGCCCGTCATCTCGTCACCGGAGAGTCAGGCCCCGGCCTTATTTATTTTTCTCAAATGGATCCAGAAATGGCTGGGAGAGGCACTTCCCAATAACTGAGTGCCGGCTTTGTCGGGAAAAGCCACACTCAGGGCTGCTAGTGTCCTCAGGCTGCTGTGGGTGGAATGAGGCTGAGCTCTGCGTGTGTGTGTGTGTGTGTGTGTGTGTGTGTGGGTGTGGGTGGTGTGGGGGGAGCGGTCAGAGAGAGAGAGAGAGAACACCGTGGGGGTGGGGGTGGGGAGGACATTGAAACCCATCCTGGAGCACGTTTTCTTGCTGCTGGGTGACCTTCAGTATATCTGCTCTGCAGCCTCTCTGAGCCTAGTTCTCCTCATCTGCCACACAGGGACAGTATTAATACAGTCCTTATGGGTAAAATGGAATGGAGCAGACACCGCTTGACTCCCCTGTTGTGAGAAGGGTATCATCACTGTGGGCCTGGCCCTCTGTGGACCACACAGGGACCTGTGCCCCTCCTCCTTGGCCGTGAGCTCAGTCCCACCTCTTCGTCTCTCTGGGCCTCAGTCTCCCCACCAGCAGCTGCTGTACAGTGGGGATATTCATGCCTCCTTGCAGGGTACTGGTGGGGCCTGGATGAAATACGTCTGCTGCTTCTGACTTCTTGCTCCTCACCCCTACCTCCTTCTTTGATTTTAACCTACCAGGGTTGAAGCCTTCCCTTGAAATGACCTTTGCTAACTCAGCTTTCCAACTAGCTTTCCTGCTATAGGTGAAGTCAGTCTGGCATCTGCAAGTTGATACGTGGTCTCTTTGAAACCGGCTCCTCTGAAGTTTACATCTGGGTCCTGGTGCCCGGCATGGTGCCAGAGACGTTGCAGAAACCCATGAATGAGTGAACGAATGAATGAATGCATGGCACAGGATGAGTGCTGAGTGCTTTCTTATGAACGGTGAACGAATGAATAAATAAATGAGTGAATGGAAGCTCCTTGCTCAGGAGGCTGCTCTACTGCGGGAATGAATGAATGAATGAATGAACGAAAGAATGAAAACCCCTCCATCTGCGAGCCAGCGCTTCATCTTGTTTTCTGTAGAACCCACTTTGCCTTCCCCACTGTGGCATCTTGAAGTTCCAGAACACAGGAGCCGACAAGAAACTGGGAATAAAGGGGTTTGATCTACACACTGCAAACACCTCTTGCAGAAAGAGGAAGAAAAAAATTGCCAGTTCCTTCTAGGGGGGAAGAGAAGGCGTCAAGACATGTTAAATGGTTAGGAGGAAGGCGGCTGCTTGCTTTCCTTCTGCCTTTTGCAAGCTGGAGGGGAGGCGCGGGGGGAGGTTCATTATTTTTCGGCGCTCTGAAGGCAGGTGAACGGGGAAAGGCAAACTGTAGCCTGGCACCGTGTTCAGTGGCTTTGAAAAATGTAGAGCTCTCAAGGCAATGGAAGGGTTTGATGCAGTTTAAAAAAAGACAGACTCCCACACCTCTCAGATCCATATGTTTCCATTCAGATCTGGTTCCCCTCCGAGGCGGGCTTTGCAGCCTGGCCAGGCTGTGCTGCTGCTGCTGCTGAGGACCCAGGGCTCCCAGAGGAGGCAGACGGGCTGAGCAGCCGCTTGGGTGGGTTTGAGGTGACAACAGCAGACTCTGGGCCAGGCTGCGGCAGGCAGCAAAGCGGCGACGCGGTTCCACGTGGTGCCCAGCACGTGTGCGCTGGCAGGGGGTCGCTCTCTGGGGAAGGTAAGAAGTTGAAGAAATAAAAAAGAGTAAATGAATGAAATGGTGTTATGTATATGGACCAGGGGATGCGACAGCCTGTTTCTTCCCTCTGTAACGGGGTCAGCCCTCCTGTAGGTTTTCTTTCCCAAGACTCACTCTTTGTGTTACAAACAGGTGTGTCTGGCAAAACAAAAAAAATTCTGTGACTGAGTTCTGTGACGGAGTTCACCTAGTCATTATCCTTCCTTCTTCCCCTCCTTCCTTCCTTCTTCTTTCTCTCCTTCCCTTCCACTTTATTCACCCAATAATTGTTCAACGCCCAGGAATCATTCAGTTGTGCAGCCAGAACATGCTCGTACCGTGTTCACCGTCTAAAGGAAACGGCAGGAAACCAGGAGACAAATGGACAAGCAAAGTAAGTTCGCCTGGTGACAAATGCTAGGAAGGAGAAGCCCTAGGTGGGGGGACAGGCCGTGCTGAGTTGGGGTTGGGAGGACACCTTAGGGAAGGTCTGGGAAGGCCTGTAAGAAACAGCGACACTTCCTCTGCCTCCTTCGTGGGCAAGCGGAGCCAGCCCTGTTCTGGTGAGTTTGAACGGATTCAACAAAGCCCTTGAATGCAGGGCTGGTCAGATCCTGCAGTGGGGAGAAGCCATGTCTTTGGAAGCCCTGGATCCAGGGAGCATCTGGAGGGACAGGTCTTCTCTGGGATTGCATGTGAATATATGCCGGAGAGGGGCTGGCAGCTCCGCTCTCCTAACAAGAGGGTGGTGGCTGTCACTTTTCGATAGCCTGACCATCGGCCCCGAGCAGAAGGCCCTCTCACAGTGCAGGCCGAGTCCCTTGCATGGCCCCGACTGTGACCTGCAGTGCAAGACCAGCACCCTCCCTGCATCTGCCCCCTCTGAGGCAGACCTCACACTGGGACCTGACTCTCACGGTCTCAGCGTTCTCACAGCGCACAGAGGGCAGACACCCGAGGCACTGGGTCTTGTGGACGGCCAGAAATGAAATCCCGTTTCTCTCCTCCAGCCCGTGTGCTCAGCAGGCCTCACCCTGAGCCCTCGCCCCTTGCTCAGCATGCTTCACCCCCGCTAACATCCTTCCTCCTCTGAACTGGACAGACCTGCTCTCACTCCCGAACCTCTCGCCTCTGCTCCCCGGCCTCACATGCTGTCTCTGAAACCGAACTGGCTCATCCTCACCCTTGGTTGCACAGCAGGGCTTTTCACAGTGCAGATGGTGCCCAGGCCCCATCCCCGGGGAGTGACCGTCAGATCCCCTTCAAGGAACATGGGTATTTCCAAGCTCCTCAGCTGGTTCCAAGTTGTCACCAGGATGGAGAACGCCTGCTCTCTGTCCCTTTCTGGTGCCCTGTCATTTATCAGTTTCATCTCCAGCATGACAGCATGAGCGAGACCCATATCCGAAGCTGCCCTCAGCTCCATTGCTCATCACCTCACTGGGATTAAGCCCTTCCGGGCACTGGTCACCCTTGACCATTACCTTGCCTAGTCATTGGGGTAGCAGCCAACTTTGGTCTGACTCTCCCAAATGGGACGTGAGCTCCTGGGAATGGGTGGCCTGCGCTGCTGAGTTTTCTTCTGCATCCTCAGCCCCAGGAGTGGTGGCCACCTGGCATATGGCAGGAGGGGGCGGGCACTCACATCTCTGTTGACCTAAAGGAGGTTCAGAGAGGTTAAGCTACTTTCCTAAGACCTCCCAGCTAAGACTGGGACCCATGCTGGGAAAGCTGCACCCCCAGACTTCCCAGCCACTGCACAATTCACTCAGTCTGTATTTCTTATTGCACAGATGCGAAAAGTATAGTCTGGGGCAGGAGCATACCCCCACCCCCTGCAGGTCTCAGGTGCTGTTGCAGACCCAGCCTCCTGCCTGCCAGCTGCCCCTCCTCCCAGCTGCCCCTCCTCCCAGCATTGCCATCCACAGGAGCCCGATTGCCTAGTGACACCCTCTCGTGCCAGGAGACCTCCAGGCTGGAAGTGGGTGGGTGAGACAGCTCCAGGGCTTGCCTCGGTTTGAACAAGCTCCCTGGGTCTGCCTCTAAAGTCCATAAACAAGATCAGAAGAGAAAACAGAAAACCACACTGCATCAATTTCTCTCTCTCTGCCTACTCCTCCCTCTTGCCTATAGGATCCTGGGGCATGTGGGGTTGAATCTCCCAGATGGTAGAAGACCCAGGTAGACCATGTGGGAGGGAGAAGGTTTGGGGTTGACAGGCAGGAGGCCTTGTTTGGGTTCTGGGAACCTAAGCTTGCTGTTGCTTTTTGTCTTGTAAAACAGGAATTGTGCCCGCTGCCCTGAGTTTTACACTTCACCTTTTCTTTGACATGATGATGTTACCTATTGGGAGAAAATGAACATAATTATGTACAAGATGTGGCTACAGGGATGTTCAGTACAGCATTACTTACCTTGGGAGAAAGCCACTGGAAGCAAGCTAGTTGTCCAGCGTTAGGGGATGGGTTTGATAACATGCACAGGTGAAAGGCGGAGCACAAGGTCGTTTGAGGACCCACTGTAAAAGAATGTCGAATTCCCTGGGTAGATATCAGAAAAACGTTGAATTCCCTGGGTGTATCATCTTTTTCAAAGAGCTGGTTGCAGATCCTGAAAGCACAAACCGCCTTTCTTTCAGACAATACGCATTCACCAAAAGAAAGAACTTGAAAGGTACAGGTTGAACCATTAACCTTGGATATGTTGGGGTAGGAAGTACGGAACATATTGACATCTTGCTTGCCTGCATTTTTTATGGCATGCATACTTTCCTCTTGTAATAAAATGACACAGAAGGAAAGTTACATGCCACTGTAATCTCACCATATTGTTGTGCAAATCAACTAAGACCATATAAATATATTTGCAAAAATTCCAGGTGTGATATGTGTGTAAGACATGACCACACTTGCATGGAAATGGTATTGCTTAAGGAATTTGATGAATATTAAATTATCTATCTATCTGTCTATCTATCCAATGTCCTAATGCTACTTGTTCAATTCTGGGGGAATTTCTAAGTGGTGAACTCCTACTTATCTCACAAGGCCCAGCTCACATTGCCCTTTTCCATGTAAGTCTCTCTGCCTAGAGAGAAGGCATGGGCTCCTCCATTTTCTCAAACCATTGATCCATTCCTATATTGCAAACTTCATCTGTTTATCTCTCTGCCTGCCCCGCCATACTTGGAGCCCTGTGAGAGCTATGGCCACGGTGCTTATCTCTGAATCCCTAGTTCTTTACAGAGTACCCGGTACATAGTAGGTGCTCCATAATTGCTTGTTGAGACATTAGATGAATGAATGACATTCACATCAGCTCCTTCTACTCCAGCGAGGGCTTCTGAGAGCATGTGTGTAATCCCGCGCTATAAATTGAATTGTATTTTTAAATACGTTGGGGGACTTGCTATTTCAAGAAACTCTGATGTAACTCCTTTTTATAAAATGAAGACATCTTGAGCAATGTGAATAATTGCTCCCTGACATATCTGTTTATAAGTTGAGATTTTTAAGGATCAGGAGACGGGTGCGATTTCAAAAGTTTATTTGACAAACATTTGCAAAGTGCGTGCCCTGTGCCAGGTTCTGTGTTAGATGCAGGCATGATGTTGGGTGCAGGCACGATGACAGAGCAGCCCCAGCCCTTGCAGACTTAGAGGTCTGGCTCCACTTGCTGATAAGGCTGTCTCAGGAGCTCAGGGCCCAGCAGCAACCTGCTCAATTTGAATCCTGCCTTCCCCATCTTGCTGCTGTGTGTCCCTTGGCTACTTACTTAACCTTTCTGAACCTCAGCTGCCATGTGGGTAAGCTGAAGGTAGTAGAAGCGCCCGTCTTTCAGCTGTCATGAAGATAAAATGAGACAGTACATATAAAATACTTGAAAAGTGCCTGACAAAATACATATTCACCATTCTCACTGGAAGGCAAGAAGAAGAATATCCAAGTGGGTGCACTTCATGGGAAACCGTTGCCTAATGGAGAGTCACTGTTCTGTGTGGCTTTGCTTTTTCATTGCAGCTAGGGAAACCTCATGCCTCAGTTTCCCCACCTGCCAAGCAAGGGTAATAATTCTTATAAAAGGGAGATAGTTGAGTTTCAAGGAAAAACAAGGCATGCAAGGCATTTCAGAGATAATTAAACAAATATCAATCTTCCTCTGTGTTTTAGCAGGATAACAGGTGATTAACTTATGCCTGTTCCCATCTGCCCCTCACTCCCTTCCCCCCTGCTCATGGAAGAGCATTCTAACTCAGGAGGGAGATGTTTCCCTTTTTTCCCATGGGCACTTTTATACAGAGCTTTTCCAGGTGTGCTCAGCTCTGAGACTGAGCCCTGCGGGTACCTATGTCAATGGGGTGAGAGACACAATGCCTACTATGTGCCCACATTGGGCACACAGGGAAAGATGGCCATTTGTTAGCACTAGTGACACAGGAGACAAATGAACCCTGGTTTTAGATCTAAGACGACCATGTTAGAGAGAGAGAATGATCTTTGGTCCCCATTTTGCAGATGGGGAGACTAAGACTGGAGTTCTCCTGGTTGTGCAAGAGCTGCAGAGCCACATGGATCTGAGACCCAGGAAAAGTCCAGTTTGGAGAATAGCTTTGACAGTAGCTGTCTTTACAAAGCTACAGCTGCCTCTGAGAAAGTTTCATGGCAGGCCAGGATGAGGTCTTTATTCCCCAAGTACTTCCCTCCCGAGGGCAGAGCACCAGGATGGGGTTTGCAGATGGGACGGGGGTATTAGAAAGCAGGAGGGAGGGTACAGGCTGGCATCTCACTGTGAGTCCCACTCCAGGCAGCTTTCCAAATTGCCCTGCGGTGCACTATGAACAAGAGAGTGTCACCTGCCCAGTCTCTGGTCCCAAGCTGCTGGGGAGAACCTACAAGATAGGGGGTCCCTAGGGTCACCTAATCCAACTCTCCTCCCCCAAACCCTCCTCTTGTCCCAGGAAAGGGCAAAGAGACTGGCCAGGCCCATCCATTCAGTGAGATTAGATGCTCAGTGGCTTTCCTTGTATCCTCACAATGGCTTGATAGTACCTGGGGTGCATTTGGCCCATGCATGTGTCTGTTTAATAAACTCTGATAGAATATTGATCATCTTTCAGTTCTAGTGCTCACTTCCTCCTGGTCGGAGCAATCCTTTAAAGTAGGTATTATAATCCCCATTTCGCAGACGCATTGACTGAGGCATAGAGTTAAGTCCTTGGTCAAGGTCATACGTGGCTGGTGAGTGGCAAGCAGCCGGGTCCCCTGGTCTCCACCCTAGCTAACCGCTGTGCTCCACTGTGTGGCCTCTCACGAACAAAGGAAGCTCACTCCATTTTGTCTTTTTCGTTTTTTTCTGACTTCATCGAGGAGAAAGTCTCAACTTGGTGTTACGCTGTCTTTAACAGCTCTCCAATGCTTACTAATATTTTTTAACAAAGAGAGATAGGCCTTCGGGCTCCATTCCTGTTTACCGGGAAGAGTTATTAAGGCAGTTCGGTCCATGACCAAATTTGCAAACTGCTACTATTTGTAGAAATGGATTTCGAGAGATCCAGGGACTTGCTCAAGATCTCAGAAAAGGCAGGTCACTCAACAAGAACAACAACAAAAAAAACTGGGTCTCTGACCACCTGCCTTTCTGAGCCTTTTCAATCCAATCCAGTTCCAAAGCGACTTGACAAACAGCTTTGGAACGACTAGCAAGAGGCATAACCGTACGTGAACATGGTGAGAATCTTAACCCTTATACAAATGCAATGTATCGTGATTTTACGATTACTTTTTACTGAGGGGATGATTCCTTTTGCAATCCTTCCTTCCCTCCAGACACTTTCTCCCGAAAGGGTTACAATCCCGAGGAAAGCTTTTTCGTAAGCACAAAGAACTAATATTAGCAGATTGGGGTTTCTGTAAATATTCATTGTAATCTGTGACTTGGTGAGCATCAAATTCCACCCTCCCGAAAGCTGCACATTTATAACTTGTGAATTCATAAATATTTACGAATTCACACAATCATCACTGACAAATTATTTCATCTGACAGCTCCGCACAGGCTCTGCCTGGTTTTGTGAAATTCTGATCAAATCTCACGTAAACTTCCTGGGTGATAAGCGGAGACGGAGCGCAGAGAAAATCACAGCCAGATTCTCCAGATTCGAATGGGTCAGTCACTGATAACGTACAACAACGGTGACCACCCAGGCCAGCGAGTTTCTGTTGTGTGACGGCCGCCAGCGCTGGCAACCGTGCATGTAGTCATAGCCACGCATCTGAGAAGGTGTCAAAAGTGGGGTCTTGTCGAGAGGAGGCATGTGAGCACGTGCTGTGGAAAGATGACACAGGGAGCCGGACAGGCTGGGGGGTGCTGTGTGATCTTTTAAAGTCTCCGATCCTTGCCGAACTCAGCCGCTCAGCACTGAGTTCCGGATCACGAAGGCAGCACCACAGCAGAGCTGTTGTACTAACTGGTGCTGCTGGTGAAGCCCCCCCACCCCCACCCCCGTCCAGGGTCTGCCCTCGAGCAGGGGATTCAGCCCGTGTTGGTTTTATTTTTCCTGGTGCCAATGATCATTTGAATAATCACGATTTCTGGCGTGACCAGTTGTCAGGGATTTTTAAACACATGCAGAGGAGAGCCCGCTCCAAAGTCTTTTTCCTACGCTGTTAAAGACATGTAAGAGGGACATTTCTCGTGCGTGGCTTTCGTTTTTGTGCCCCCAGAAAGAAATCACGTGCCCGCCACACACAGACTGCAGGTCACTCCAAGTATCCGTCTCCCCATCCACGCCCTCCTGCCAGGGCAAGAAATAACTTGCCTCTTTTTTCCCCTCCCTCTCCAATTTGGCGATTAAATGTCATGCTGGTAAACATGAGTTTACTTCTAGATGAGTGAGAATAAGCCCCACGGGGCTGTGTCGGGGTGCCATGAGCCATGTATGAACGAGACAGTTCGATTGGGCGATGGGAGCTGGGCCTGCCTTCTGCTGCTGAGGCGCATTGGCACAGTCCAGTCTACTACAGTGATTACGACCTTCACTTTGACTCAAAGCTGGGTACAGGACTCCCGGGGTGTTGGGGGCAGTTTTAAAAGCTAAACCAGACCATGCCCTGCTCTGCCTTAAAACTCTAGTTTTCCGTAGCAATGCACCCAGCCCTCCCCCTGCCCAGGTTCCCTCCAGCTTCCCTGGACCCTTCTATTTCTTCACTAAACCGAGCCTATTCCCACATCTGGGCTCTTGAACTTGCCGCTCTCTCTCAGTCTTCAGGGATCTGCCATCTTCTTGTGACCTGGGTCTCCTGTGAAGGGCCACCTCCTCAGAGAGCCCTTCCTGACCCCTTACCTAGAGTTGTTATTACCTTTACCAAATCGCTCTCTTTTCACTGCCCCCATTTGATGTTCTTCCTAGCACTTATTCATGGAAGCTTTCTAATTTTTTTTCTTATTTTCCTTCTTTCTCCACTCACTCTGAGCTCCATCTGCCAGGACAGGATCACATTTATTAATCACAGCCGTATCCCTCTGCTTAGACCAGCCTCTGGTGCAACACTATGTGCTCAATAAATATTTGTTGCACTGACCACATAAATAAATGAATGTAGTTACAAAGAGGATAGGCACAGGACTCAAATAAATGACAGGTGAATTCTAGGCTCTACCACATGGCAGTTTTGTGATCTTGGGCAACTGAACCCCCCAGTGAGCCTCAATTTCTCTGTCTATAAAATGGACATAGTACCTGGACTTCACTGTCAGCACTGTGGGACTTCAGAGGCCCCAGACACGTAAAGGGTCTAGCGCAGTGCTGGGCACGGGGAAGAGTCATGTATGGCTGATGACTCAATTTAGTGGTGACCAGGGATGCTATCTAACTGACTGAGGTCCAAATTTGGGGACCCACATTGTGGGGACTTAAAAGACTTTGCATTTGTTTTCGCCTCTTTGACCTTTTCCTCCACATCAGGCTTCCAGCATCTTCCAAGTGTGTTTCTGGGAGAAAACTGTTGGTATATTTGGAGAAAACAAGCTTGCAAGTTGATTGCAGTGGAAGGACTCCCATAGGTACTGGGGTCCAGGCAGAGGGACGTCACCAAAGAGAAGCTGACAACGAGAGTGACAACAAGCCAACATACCGTAGGAGAACGGACTGTGCGGTTGAGATTTTGCAACGTGAGCTTTTCCAGCTGCAGACCAAGTCTTAGGCTGAGGGTGCGTGTCTACTCAGTGCTACATGGAAGCGCCCGTGTGTGTGTGGGTGTGCACACAAGCCTGCACACACACACATTTCCCAAAGTTACCTTCAGCCAAAATTAAGGAAAAAGATTTGTTTCTTCCTACACTTTTGCAGATTCAGCATCTGCCTGTTTGGGTAAATTTGACAAGGATGATCTCTTTTGTCTTCTCTCTCCTTTGTTTTTCTCCCCTCCCAAACCCAGGAATTCCGCGAGAAGTATGTTTCAGAGTGCTGGCTGACAAGTGTACACGAGCCGTCCGCAGCCAGGGAGCAAGCCGCCTGGTAGCTCACTTGTTAGACAGCAGCTAGATTACAATCATAAATAAATGATTTGCTGTCTCCTCGCATTCAGACTTGTAGCTTTTAAAGTGTGCCTGTCATCGCGGAATCAGATTTAGTCAAATGCTGTGTAACTGCAAAATTATCCTATCC
Organism: Micronycteris hirsuta; assembly: GCA_004026765.1. Classification (NCBI taxonomy): domain Eukaryota; kingdom Metazoa; phylum Chordata; class Mammalia; order Chiroptera; family Phyllostomidae; genus Micronycteris; species Micronycteris hirsuta. Next base: position 41,745 of record PVJI01003464.1, read on the forward strand.
TTACCTTTTTATTCTCCTTCTAATGGACAGTTAAATTGGATTTTCAAATTTGAAGTGCATATGTTTTTCAAATCCCCAGAGGCTGTCTATTTTTTCATTTCTAAAGCAACTCACTAATGTTTATCATTACCACACAGAAATATTACAATTCTTAAGGGGCGCCTTACAAAATCAGCGCAGGAGAAATGTGCTTTATCGTCTCAAAATGAAACCAATTTCTCAGCTGATTTGCAATTTATTTACATGTTAGCATTTGATTTCTGGCTGATTTATCACCCCACGTGGCTCTGTCTCAGGGTTTATTTAGAAAGCAGACAACGGTGGTCGGGGAAGGCTGCGGAGAGCTGCGTGGCGTGGGCGGTCTGCTTCCCTCCGGCGGGAGTCAGCGATGCCAGTCCCGAGTCTCTTGGGTTAGTTCCACCTCCAGTGATTTCAATGCCCCGGAGTGTACAAATACACAGTGTTAGGCCCGGCAACTGCATGGAGATGAGATGCTGAAAGGCAGCCTTTCCTAAGGAACACCTTCCTTCCTACGCAGTGAGCAGGGATTCAGGTGGGAGAAGGGAAGAAGATGGCTGGGTTATAGTGGGCTTGCATTCCTTGGCTCACTCGCATAGCCCTACTGGCTAGTGCAATGCCTAGATTTAAGGATGTATTGGAATTACTAGGGTTTATTGCTTCATCTGTCTCACAACCTGTCCGTTGACCCACTCTTCCAGCCACCCATTCAGCTATCCCTCCATTCTTCAACCCATTCACACATCCATTCTCTCATACCTTCTATCCCTAGTCAGTCCGTCCATCCATCCATCCATCCATCCACCTATCCACCTACTCACCCATCAAACTACCAGGCCATCTATTCATCCACCCGTTAGTCCATCCATCCATCTGTTTATCCATCTCCCCACTCACCCACCCATCCACCCATCTACCTATCTACCTATCCATCCAGCTAACCATCCACCCACCTACCCACCCACCTAACTCCTCCACCCTCCCACCCATCTACCTATCTACCCATCGAACTACCCATCCTTCCGTCTATCTATCCTGGTAATTTTCAACCAGTGTGCCACGAGAATTTTTAAAACATGCAATACCTGATGATTTAGTTGGGGGCATTGACCTTTTTTCCCTTAGATAGTCCATTTAAAAAAATGACAACAGCCAACACAACGATAACCTTTCAGTGTGAATGAATCAAAACTATACCTGCTTTTTGTCATATCAGCAAAAAAATATAATACATTTTTTTGTGTGCTGCAGAATTTTAGTAATTAGTTTATGTGTCCCATGGGATGACAAGGTTGAAAATCGCTGATCTATCTAACCACCTATCCATTCAATCCACAGTTATGAAGATAGGCCCGCAAGCTGAGGGTTACAAAGATGACTAAGAAACTAACATGGTCTTCATGAAGCTCGTGGTCAAGTGCAGGAGACAAACATATATCTCTCAAGGTCATCATGAAGCTCAAAGATAGAATCTACATGTGGAATGATGTAATGGGTTAGAGCACGGGTTCTAGTCGGCCTGCTTCCTTCCTGCAGCGGTACCACTGGCCAACAGCTTTACCCCAGCAATCCTCGGCTTCCTCATCTATCACATGGGAGGAGGAGGTAATCATAATGATGATGACACCAACAATGTCTACTTGGCAGGAAGCTTGGGGGGTTTGGTGAGACAACCCATGTAAAGTACTTAGCATAGTGCTGGGGCCATAGTTAGCGTGACATAAATGTTCTTCTTCTCACTATTATTATGATTATTACATATTATTATACTATATTATTACATATCGTAGATTATTATATACAGGAGGTAAGAATAATCATGTCTAACTGAGAAGATGAGGAAAGATGTCACGGAAACATTGGCTTCTGAGTTGGGTTTATGGAAGAGGCAAGTTTTTCTCAGCTGCTGGGGGGAATGGCATTTCCATCAGTGAGCACAGCATTGCACCAAAGGCTTGTGGCCTGAAGGTGCAAGTAGAGATTCAACCAAAGGAGAGGGGTGTGTGGCTGGAGCGTGTATCCCATGGGGCAGGAGGGAGAAGATAAGTCTGTTGAAGTAGACCTAAAAGCCCTTGCAAATCAGGATGTAGAAGTTGAGTTTTGTTCTACGGTAACAGGCAGCCATTGGAAGGGCTTAATCAAGGACATGGCCCATTCCAATTGGCTCCGTAAGGACAGTCCCCCATGCAGAGAACAAATGTGGGGGCAGGCAGCCCCAGGGGCAAGAACTGGAGAAATAGCTACCTGGAGAGCAAATAAGACAGGTCCTAGGGAACAGGTGCAGGGCTGGTGAGAAGTGGCAGATTCGAGAGATCGATTTTTAAATAGAATCTGCTGGAACTTGGGGCCAATTGGAGAAGAGAGGAGTTATAATGAGGGTTTCACAGACATCTCCGGGAGGACCCTATCAGAGGCAAAATCCCTGGGACTGAGATGAATTTTCCTCCTCACTTTGCTTATATCTGCCCATGCCGTGCAGAGCTGACTACTCTGAATAAATTTGCATAGATTTAGGCTGCAGGCAGCCAGCACTCACTCCCGCAAAAGGAGCATCTCTCTCTCTTTCTCTTCCTCCCTCAATCTCTTTCTGAATATGTGTGCACATCAAGCACAATTCCCCTTCTGGGCAAAGAGTCAGGAGCCAGGGATCTCTAGAGATTTCCTGAGTGAACTTGGACACATCCTCACCAATTCCGGCCTCGGACAAGATAATCTCAATCATGTGTCTTCAGGGTCTCTAACTCTAGGAACGGAGAGGAAAGCAGGCTGACATAAGACCCAGTCCCCTGAATTGTAAGTGGTGTACCAACTAGGACAGTTGACGTTGTGAGTAATAAAAAACTTGATTCAAATGACCTTAAAAATAAAGAGTCATGCATTTACGTAACAGAAAAGTCAAAGGTTTCAGCTATCAAATGAAGCTTTGTCCAGCAGCTTGATGAGGTCACTCATTAAGGACACCACTATATTCTGTCTCCCCTGTCTTCCACATGGTGTCAGCTATGCCTGGTGGATGCAGGGCTCTTTGCAGAGCTCATAACCACATGCTTTGGTGTTCATATCCACCAAGTAGGAAAGGAATGTCCTAATCTGGATACTGCCCCCCAAAACTTTGGGATCCATTCTGATTGGACAGCTCAGTGCCACTTCTGAACCAATCTCTGTGGGCAGAGGGAGGGGCTTTGCTGATAGGCTCCTCCTGGGTCCCAGTGCTTACTCATGAAAGTCTATTGGTCCCCACGCAGAAACCAGGGATTTCTGGGAAAGGTGAGATGCTGGGACAGAACAAGCACATGTCCAGGAAATATGCCACTGAAAAAACTTTCTTTATCCCCAAGGAGGAAGGAGATAGCTTTAAATACAGATGTAGCCTCTGGGAAACTGCCTGATTATCTATAAAGTATGTGGCAAAAGTCAAACCATAGTGCTCGACTCGGGAACCTTGAGTGCAAGGGCTTGCCTTGAGGCCAGCTGCCTATGAGGAAGCAGAGAGAGTCAGAGTCCCTCCCAGTGGTCCAGGCTTTGTAGTCTCCACCTGATGGCCCTCCCCAGACCACCTGGGATCCTTATTAGCCGCAAGCATCAGCAATCTCACGCTGAAGATTTGGAGTGGCAGGTAGAAGCACCAGGGGCTTAGAGAAGAATGGGTGAGATTGGAAGGCAGATGTATTAGATAGGACGGTAGATTATGCTGCATAACCAACAATCTCCTCAAATTGAGTGACCTAACAAAACAGGTACTTGTTTTTTGTTCTCACAAAGTTCATGCCGAATTTCAAAGACTCTCCAGGGCAGGCGTCCTTGACACAGCAAGTCAACAATACAGGACATTTCCATCTCATGGCACCTCCGAGACACAGGTGCTTCCCCCGTGGGAAAAGAGAGTGACCAATCATGCCCTGGTTCTTAATTTTTCCTGTCCGGAAGTGACACACAGTCCATCTGCTTAGGAGACCATGCCCAATTTTAAGTAATCTTCTCCTGTTCCCTGAAGGAGAAGTGAATTGGAAATAACAGGGAGAAGTAAAGATATCTGTCTCCGAAAAGAGAGATGGTTGGTGCCTTACTCAGCCTCACCTTTGGCATATCTCACATTCACCCCAAAGGTGAGAGGAAGAAGCCATCAGTTAGCTGCTCTCTGCCAGGTGCTCCGGATTAAGGGATGAATTGCCTCCTAGCAGTTCACATTCAACTTGGGGGTACAAGACCAATCATTAGAAAAGAAAAAAAAAAAAGAGGGAGAGAAAGAGACAGAAAGAAAAGTAATTTTAGAATGTGCTTCCTGAGCTTATTGTGAGGATTAAAAAGGAGACGAATTATATGACATACTTGGCATGTTGCCCGGCAAGAATAATGAGTTCTGTACATACAAGCCATTCTTGCCATTTTACAGATGAGGCCATTGAGGCTCATTGTGATGGAGTGACTCTCAAGGTCACTCAGTGATAGGCACCCAGTGATCGGCTGGCTGCAGAGTTCAGTGTTAGTAAGATTACTAACCTCACTTGCATTCCACTCACATAAGAAGCCACTCCTCCCTTTGCATTGCTCAGTCAAAGCCTGCTCACGGTTTCCTGACCAGCTCTGGGCACCAGGTCCTTGAATGAACACAGATGGATGCTGACCCTGCTGGGCCCAAAGGTAGCAGCCCTGCCACTTGCTTGCCTCTATCTGGGCTTGGATCCTTCTGTGAATCCCAAGCCTCTCTCCCTCAGGCAGGCATGATCTGATGGGGGCACTTGCCATTTCGAGGCAATGGGAGGAGCGTTCACCGTTTCACGACCAAGGCTATCTCGGGAATTTCTTCATTGGACTATGAAGCCAACATTTCAGATGACAAATCCGTCCTTTCTTTCTGAGACTCCCCCTGCTCCAAAGCTCGAGCGCTCTGGATTCAATTTCAAAACCCTGGGCCCGTGCTGTGCCAGGGAACTTTGCACAGCAATGGAAATATTCTATATACATTAGTGTCGTCCAATACGGTATCATGGGGACCCTTACCTTCACGTGGCTATTGAGCATTGAAATGTGGCTGATTAAGGAGGAACTGAATTTTAATTTCATTTCTTTGTAAGCATTTTGAATCTAATCCGTCACGTGGAGCCAGTGGCGACTGTACTGGGAACCAGAACTCGAGACGTGCCTACTCCAATTTTCTACGGTGGCTTGGTTCCTACTTGCCCACAATAACCACAACTGAAGAAGTTCTCAACTGCATCACAACCCCAGTTTTGGTCACTGCATCTGGAACTCAGAAAAAGAAACCTGGATCTTATACATCTCAGTGAGCGGAGAAGATGTGATAGTGCAGTCGCAAGCAGCCTCCTGCCCCACCCCGTGGCTTGAAACCACAAAGGTTCGTTTCTTGCTCACCCTGCACATTCATCTCAAGTTGGCAAGATCTCATCATGGCCACTGAGGGCCCCAGGCAAGTGGACAGTCCCCTTCTCAAAAGTTGCTGGTGAAAGTGCCAGAAGGACAGGTGAGTTTTGAAGGGTCTTGCACTGGGTATTAAATCTCTCCAGAATTGACACATATCCATCCTGCCCCCGGTTCCTTGGCCAGAACTATTCATTGCTCCTACCCCAACACAGGGATGCGGAAAGTGCAACCCTACATGTTCTGGAAGGGAGGAAGCCAGAAATATGTGGCACTAATGATAACAGAGTATGGAAGGTCAAAGCTGGGATGCAAGCCGGAGGAAAGCTCCAGGTCTAGAGGAAAAACTTGAAAGAGCACTGGACTTGAGTCCAGAGACAGAGACCCTGCGGTTGCCCCTTATTTGCTCTACGATCCTCAGTGTGCCCCTCCTCCTCCCTGGGTCTCTCAGGTTTATACTTCGAATAATAACTGAACATATATTTGAGACCATGGGAGTCATCAGGACTTTTATAGTTGCTGTTCTTCTGTATGCCTGATTGAAGAAGGCCCCTGGGCCCCTGGGTTGGTGTTTGTGCTTTGGGCTACTATTAGCTATACATATTCATTCACCTCTTCTTTCTATCCAGAGAATTGTTATTTTTCATGGGATGAGTAATATTTTTCCCATATAAAAAAACCACATTTCCCACCTTACTTGCATGTGAAATGGCCATGTGACAACTTCTAATAACTTGTAAGTGTAAGTTGTTGGGTGTATCTTCCAGAAAGCACCCGTTGTAAAAGAGGCAGTCCGAGTCATCTTCAAACATACCTCTTCATCATCAGACTCGCCTTTGGTTCTAGTCTGGGTGGAAGATGTGATGGCTGGAACTCCAGCAGTCATTTTGAAAGCATTAGGATGCAGGTCACACTTTAAGAATGGTAGCACAACTGCTGAAGAGCCCGAATCTCTACTAAGATCACGAGCTACCAGTCTTCCAACTGCCTTCACATGAAGGAAAAGTAATTCCCTATCATATTTAAAGCATTTATTTTTGGATTTTTTTATTATGTGTGTGCAGTCCCTGATGATAAAACATTGCAGAAATTAATTGCTCTGTTGGTGACCAAAAAGTGGCTCTCTTTGAGGGGTGAGAAGGAAAATATAGGCACTGGAATCACATAGACCTGAGTTTCCATTGTGATGTTTATCAGCTGTGTAACCTCAGGCAGGGAACTCAGCCTCTCTGAGCTTCAAATGTGAAAATGAGGATGATAATGAAGCACCCCTCCCCTCCCTGTCCCCAGTTTATACTTGTATGGATTCAGTGAAATGACACCCATAGTGCCTGGCACATAGTAGGTGTTCAATAAACAACATCAGCAATAGCTCACATTATTTTGCACTGACTCCATGCCGTGTGTGGGTCTCATTTCGTCCTCAGTGAGTCCCAGGAGGGTGCTTCGTCACCCCATTGAATAGATAAGGGACGGAAACACTGAAGCGTGTGTTGAATGACGATTTGAATAACATGCTGAATCAATGATTCAGTGCTGCAGGCGTCCCGAACTACCCGCCTCCATGGGTTTTGTCATTTCTGACCCCAACCTTGTCACCAGTACTATTATTGACTTAATATTTTTCTTTGACTTAATTCTAGATGGAATCACTTATATATATATTCTCATTCTAAGCCATAAAATATGCCTGGAACCACTGCAGATATACATCTACAAAACCATATGGCACTACCTTCCCGAACTAAACATACATTTAAGCTATATGTTCATATGCTATACTTTGGCCCAGCTATTCCAGTCCTGGATATATAAACTATAGGAAAAAAAATGCTCGTAACCACAAAAAGACACAAGATAGAATTTTATAGCAGCTCTTTATTTGGACAACTCAAATGCCCATCAGTAGTGCAAAAGATACATAAATCTTGATGTATTTATGCAGTGGAATACTACTCAGCAGTAAAAAGATACAAACTACTGACTCATGAAACAACACGATGAAGAGGTAACATTAACTGAGAGTTTGATACTGAGCAGTGTGTGCTAGAAACGTGCTCACAGGAGATTCAGAGATGGGATAGGAGTAACGCAGGTCAGTGCAGAGTTGTATCAGCACGGTTCTTAACAGGGAGGGACGCAGGGAGTCGCCTGGGGGGGGCGCCTGGAAAGGGCTACCCCTTGACCCAGGCGATGGGCATACATGTGCAAAAGTTAACTGAGTTGTTCACTTCATATGTGCCCTTCACTATAATTGTGACATCTTGATTAAAAAATCTATTAAAATTTTTTATAAAAGGACCGAGTGAGCCACGGCTCACGTGGATCATCCCACACTCTGGGAAGCGGTGTGATCCACTCAGGGTTGGGCACACCGATGCTCTTGGTAAATTGAATAGGAGATGTGCTGGCCCCCTGGCACCAACAGCCTGTAGGAGAACCGGCCACCTCTGGGCCCTGCCCCTGCTCATCTCGAGCCCTCCCAGGTTCCATTGGGAGGGCTGAGCTCCCTGGATGGCTGCTGGGTCCTCTGTGCTGAGGCGCTGCCACTCAGAGCCAAGCCCTTGACCTTCCAGTCATGGCTCACTCGCTGCTTCCCTCCTCACACCGGCTCCTGCTTGCACTGCCTTTCTGCCTCCCTGGTTCCCTAGCCCCGCAGCATCCTTCTGAGGAGGGCACTGGTTTGGGCCACCTGTTACGCATTGAACAGACTGTGGTACTTGAAGAAAATTCTTTCCTTCACTGAGATCAGTGGGTGAGGAGCAAAGTTAAGATAGTGGGGGGTGGGGTATGATGTTGATGCATGCATGCCCCTTTAGGGGGCATCTCTGTTGGGGGATGGAGACAGCTGAGGAGAAGGGAGAGTATGGGGAGTAAAGGCATCTTCACCACTGACCTTTAAAGTCTGTGCATGTGTGCACATGTATGTGCATGCATGCATGTGTGTATGAAGGGGGGTGGAAAGAGACAGGAGGGGAGACAGATATTGAGGACAGGATATAGAGAGACAGAGAAGAGGAGAGGCAGAGAATGTTTGCAACTAGAAAGAAGAGAGCTGCTCTCCATACAAACCAAGGTGCCCTTCCTTGCTGTTTTCTCTCTGCATCAGCCTATGTCCAGCCTGTCTTAGTTTTCTGTGGCTCTGTAACAAATATGCAACAAACGCCAACCTGGTGGTTTAAAACAGCAGAACTTTATTTCTCACAGCTCTGGAGGCCGGCAACCTGAAATTAGCTTCACTGAGCCAAAATCAAGGTTGGCAGGTCCACGTTGCCTCCAGAGGCTTCAGGGGAGCGTGTGTTTCTTGCCTCTTCCAGCTTCTGGTGGCTGCTAGCATTCCGTGGCTTGTGGCTGCACCCCTCCCGTCTCCGCTCACGTGATCATGTCGCTTTCTCCTCTGTGTGTGTAAAGTCTCCCTCTGCTTCTCACACAAGGATACAGGTGATGACATTTACGACCCACCTGGATAATCCAGGATAATCCCCACCTCTCAAGATCCCTCACTTACTCACATCTGCAAAGACCTCTTTACTTGCAAGGTAACATTTGCTGGTTCCAGAGATTAGGGTCTGCTCTCTTTAGGGGGACATATTTCAGCCTGTTATCTGGGGCTTTTATCTGGGATCATTATCAGTGTGAGCTGTTGCATTTCCAAACCTCCTTCTGACTTCCCCTTCTAACCACAGACCCTGGACCTCGCTGAGTATGAAATTCTCCTGTGTCAACTTGTTCCTACTTTCTTGCTCAGCATTGGCTTTGTGAGACCAAGGGCTGGTGACAGAGCAAAGGAGGAGGCTGATGGAATGGCATCCCTGTCTGTGTCCCCAGGGCTAAGAAACCCCCTGCACACAGCCCAGTTGCTTCTTGGACTAAATATCAGGCATCAGGCCCAGAGAGGGGCCAGGTTTGTCCGGAAGCATGCAGCAAATTCTTCCTTCATTCAACAAACCTTTACTGGGTCCCTTCCAGGTATCAACCTCAATGCTGGCTGCTAGGGACAGACAAGTGACACATATCTCAAGCTACCCCCTGAGCCTCCAAATCTTGTAAGGAAGAGAGAAAGCAAATTAAGTTGATCATTCATTTCTGAACATGCACAGCAAAGATATGGTAGAGAAGAGGTGTGAGCAGAGAGGAGTAATTATCCTGCAGGGACCTGAGAGGGTTAACTTCTGAGGGCTTCAAGGCAGAGGTGGCATTCAGCCTGGGTAAGTATTAGCCAGGGAGAAGGGATGTTCCTGGCTGAACGATGAATATGTGTAAAAGAGGTATAGAGTCTGAAAACACTGGGTGAGTTGAAGAAGTTCATGTGGCATGGAGCTCTATATTTGCTGTGCTACATCTTGTAGGATCCTGCCCAATGAGTTAATGTGATTATACCCATTTACCAGATGTCAAAATGAGGGCCCAGCCATGAGAAACTTGTCTGAGATCACACAGCAACAAGGTGTCCCACTGAGGTTTACACTCTCATCTCTCTTATCCACAATTCGTAATCTTTGAGAGCTAGGTCTGACTCTATAAGTTTTGACATTCTGCCTTTTTCCCTTAAAGATCCACTCCTCCCCAATGTCCAGAAGTATCCTCATTGCTCCAGTTCCTGTGGCAACTCTAACTGCATGCTAGTGGCCACATGGGATATTTAGATGGCCAAACTGGGTTGAGTGTTCTGGGATTGATTAGCAATGTCTGCCCTGGGCACTATACTTAAGAGTAGTGGTATGTATGCCATGAACTTGGTAAGTCTGGGCTAGTGGCTTTGTGAAAGCACTTAATTTTCTCTGACTTTCAGGACAAAAATCTTCATCCTTAAAGGGGCCCTCATTATGCAGTAAACAAACCAAGAGATTTTTATGAAGAAGGGTGACTTGTTCACCAGTTGGGAGTTATACAAGGACAGCCTTGTCTCCCACCGGGCCCTGATTTGGAGACCCCCTCAGTGTCCTCTAGCCTTACACCCCTTCTCCAGCCCTGCTTCCCCTTGGGACCTCCTTCTGACTCTTCTTATACAGAGCATCTTCCGCATCCCATCAAGTCGCGTTTCTCAGCAGCCAGAGCTGCAGAAGACAGCTATTCCACTCAAGGTAACCTGCTCATTCCTAATGGGAAGTAGAGGCAAGAAGCAAACAAGCAAGTATGCTCAGCCCTACCCCTCCCTACCCCCCGTTTTTCCTGTGAAGGAAAAGGGAGGGGAAGTCTTTGAGAAAACTGGCCGCACCGACCTCAGTGCCTCTCAGACCCTTGCATGTCTGGCCCGACACCCCAAGTGGCAACCAGCATGCACCACCAAAAAAAAAAATTCTAACGCGACATTAATAGATAAATAAAAATAGCTTCCACAAGAAACGACGTGGAGTCATGCAACAAAATTATTTTCTTTCTGTGCGCGTAAACTCATGAATAATCAAACCGCACAGTCCCCAAAGGAGCCAAGCACAGCTCTTGTCAACCTCATTCCCGTTTCCTCCTGGAAGGTCACCTCAAACCTTTGCAGGCTTGGGTGGCTCTGCCCCTCATGTCTCCTCCCCCACCCCCTCTCCATACTCCCACCTCCTCTTCAGAGGGGAGAAATTAATTCCCAGTGCTATGGAAACGTGCAGAAAATCTGAATGAAAAGCTGGGCAGCACTCATGAATCATCAAGCGGAAAGGGGAGTTTGATAAAATATTGGGGGGGGGTCCTCAGGCCATGGCTTTTGTGCGCTGAACCAAAGCCCTTGTTTCAAGCTTCTTTCGTGTCACATTTTAACCTACCAGCTGCCTCGAGAAGCAAGATGATCTTCCCTGCCTCTTTTTTTCTTCTTCCTTTAAAAAAAATGTATTTTTTTATTTTCCCTCATGTGTTAAGGGAGGAAACAGTGACAGGGACAAGTGACAGCTCGCTAATTATTCCCTTACTGCCACTGCTGTTCTGGCTTTGGACGCATTGCTCATTTCTCCCCGTCTTCGCACTGAATAATGCATGGGTCCCTATCTGTATTCAAGCGGCACCTCCGGGGACCGCCAGCCTAACTAGCTGATAACTGATTCAGTTTGTAAGCAGGGCCTCTGGGAGTTGCAAGGAAAAGTAGCCAAGAACAAATTTAACACTTCTTTCTTATTTCTTCAGAACATCAAGGAAAGGCAGATTGGGGAGCGGGCGGGGGTATGTGCCGGGGCCCTTGGAGGGCACTTGACCTCAAGTTAGGAAAGGAGAACCTTGGCTCCAGCTGTGGGGAGAGGCTATAATCATGATGATGATGATGGTGGTGGTGGTGATAGTGATGGTGATGATAAAAATAATTAAGGTTAGCTGAAGGCTTACTATGTGTCCCCCACTGCACCAAGCTCTTTGCATGCATTAACTCTTTCAGTCATCCCAAGAACCCCTTGATGGCAACACTTTGGCAGATATATCAGTTAGCAGTTACCACGGTAATGCTGTGTAACAAATGGCTTTCACGTTTCAGTTGCTGTCAATAACATGTATTTATTTTGCTTGCTCAGGGGTCTGCAGGGGGGGTCCGTCTGGCACTGATCTCAGCTGTGCTCAGCTGAGCTTGGCTGCAGACTGTGGGTCTGGGTCAGATCTGCCCCACCTGTCTTGTTCGGGGTCCAAGGCTGAAGGGGGAGGCGACTTGATCGCAGAGGTGAACCACCTTTCCAGCCTCTGCCTGCATTGCATCTGCTAACAGCCCATTGGACAAAGCAGATCACACGGGCATGTCCTGGGTCAAGGGTAGCGAGCCCTGCCCCCCATGAGTCCATGGCCATGAGGTGGATGTGCAACACTGCTACAGGGTAGCGAGGAGTTAGGTTCCAAGAAAGAATTCCCCGAACAATCCATTTTAGGAATCAGCAAATACAATTCTTGCTTTAAAAAGACTTACAGCAGACTGGGATTTTCATTAAATGATGCCAGAAGTCTATAATCAAGTGATAATCATAGTCAGAATGGCAATCCCTCATGCAATGTCCATAGCACCAAACACTATTCTAAGAGCTTTAGATGTATCAACACATTTTTCTCTTCCTAATAACCCATTAAAGTGGATGCTATTATCAACTGTTTTACAGATGAAGAAATTGGCACAGAGAGGTTAGCTAATTTGCCTAACATCACACAGCTGGTAAAGGACAGAGCCAGGATTTGAACCCAGGCTGGTTGCGGACAGGCTCTGATCCACTATAGGTGAAAATGGATTGTCATATGTAAGTTCGAGTTTTAGATGCACATGCTATATTTGAAAGGCCTGGATGCAGTTGGATTTGAGAAATATAATTGGACAGGATCAGGCGGTACTTGAGTCAGGGCCAACCAGTTTCAGAGGGGCCTGGATACCCTTGAGAAGAGCCACCCCCACTTGGCTCTGACCTGTGTGCAGAGCTACAACCACTTCTTTCTCTCTGGACCAACCGGAGCTTTCAGGACACACACTCTGGTCCCTGCCAATGGGTGACACCTTCTGGAAGCTGCTGGTGGAACTGCTGACCTTCTCCCAACAGGCCAGGTGTGCCCAGGTTTCCCTGGGAACTACAGGTATACTGGGACAACACCTAGCTTTCCACCATCAAACGCAGGCTTCACCCAGTTTGGACTGGTGATCATTACCACGCTCTATCCCCCACCCCCTCCTCCCTGACAGACTTTCTGGTGGCAGGTCACAGGGACAAAGCTGGCTCTCATTTTATGAATGAAAATGACACTAGGCAGAAATCCACCTGCTTGGAGGTCAAATAATCTACAATTTTGTCCCCTTCTAGAATTAGGAATATTATTCTCCATCAGATGAAGAAAAGCCCCGTCCCAATATCACGCTCCGTACATGTCTGCAGAACTTTGAACTCTTAGAGCCTCGCACAGTGCTCAGTGCAGAGTAGGAGCTCAGTGACTCCTGGGTGAATTAATGAATGAATGAAGTCATCCGTTTAAACAATGCTTTACAGATGAGAAACGGAAGTTTAGAGAAGTGGAGCTATTGAACAAGGACCATTCCTTTTGTTCCCGCTTATTGAGCACTTACTATGTGTCAGACACTGTGAAAAGATGCGAGGGACCCAACATCTCTGCTGTCCTGGCCCAACAAATGGCTACAACAATGTCGGGCGGTGAGGACTAAGGCAGGACGGAGGGAGAACGATGATGATCAGTGCGGGCGCTCTGGCTTCCCACTGGCGCCCATGCTGCATCAGGCGCTGTGCTAGCTGTCTGACACTGTGACCTTGTGGAGAGCCCCCCAGCCATCCTGTGTGGTAGCTGCCTCTACTTCATCAGTGTACCCATTTCACAGATGAGGAATTGAGACTGTGACAAGAGAGGTGCCTTGTCACAGTCACCTTGCAAGGATAGATAACACCTAAGACTAGCACCCAGATCCACCTGCCTGGTGTCTGAGCTGGGAAGGACAGTAGGTTTCCTTCTGCCCCCACCTGGAGGCTGCTGGGTCAAGGAGGCTGGACACTGGGCATGGGAAGGGCACATGGGGTCCCCACCACTATCACCTGCCCGGGTGTGTGTCTGCTACCAGCTGCCCAGCGCTGTCTGCTGGGGCGACACCAGGCTCGCTGTCAGGAGCTGCATATCAAGACAGCAGCGGGGGAGGCAGGCAGGCTGTTGGCAGGTGGCTTAAAATAGCAGCGCGTCCTCACGGCTGCAGGAGCTCGGTTCTCCCAGCCCAGAACACTCAGGGAGAAGATTCCTCAGCCTGGCAACCGCCCCCTCACTGGTGACCCTCTGCAAGAAGCCAGAGAAATTGTGCTCCAGTGGAAGTTTCCCTCCTTGCTCCCATGCCATTAAAGTCAAACTGTGACCGCCAGAACCTTCCGAGCTGCCCTGCCCAGCTCTGTTCTCCTCTCAGCCCTTTCTCTGGGCACCCTCGCCATGCTGCATGCAAGTTGCCTCTTGTACCTTTGCTTTGACTGATATGGCTGCCTGGAAGACCTTCCTTTCTATCTTCTCCAACAGGAAAATATAAGGAATACAGTAGATGCTCAATATATGCCAATGGCATCCACATGCAGATATAGAAATCTTACTTCCCCTTCAAGCTCAACTCACTTGTCAGAACCACTGAGTTGAATTCCTAGGAGGAGGAATTCCTCCTTCTTCCAAAGCATATAGCCCATACTCAGGTTGAGGTTAGAGACAGCCTCACTGTTTGTGGCTCTCTCCCACCTTGCTGGCTGGGTAGGCTGCCACAGCTTGTGAGAGCAGCATTTGCTCAAGCATGGGGTGGCAGCTAATTGGCATACAGGCCGGAACTCTCCAAACAGTGCCCATGGCAGACATTGCTAATCAATCATAGCATCCTTCCTCTCTGAGCCCTGGAGCCTCCAGGAAGCCATGAGCAATTGACTGGAGTTGGCACCAAGATGATGCCTTAATGGGTTCTCACTCTCAAGTGTCATTAACTACCGTCTTTAGATTAATGGCTTCCAGAAGCTTGTCTTCATGGCTGCCTCGGCCATCAGACTGGGAGGCTCTTCAGGACACAACAATGCCACTTATTTCAGCATCTCCTTCTCTTGGCAGAGAGCCTGGCTGAACACTAGGCGATGAAGAAATGTCTGTCAAGTGCGGGAATCCGGGAAGTGGGGCGAACCCTTCAGACTGTGCTGACATGTGTGAAAGCACCTCACCAAGTCTACTCTACGCCCCAGGAGCTCTCCTGGATCCTGATTCCACTCCCCCCATGCTGGTGCCCGGGGAGCAGAGCCCAAAGCCTGAGAAATCCAAGGCACAATCATTGAGATTGGTTTAAAACATGGTCTCCAACATGACTGATTGCACAGAGATTCAAGGTCAAAGATAAAAGGTCCTTAGGCCAGGAATAGAACAGTGAGAGGGACAGCAGCCCAGGAAAGCCCTCTCTTCAGACCCCCTCACCTCCCTGAGCCTCAGTGTCCTCACCTTTATAATGGGGACAAGGGGAGTGTCTACCCTACAGGGCTATGATGACGTAATGAATGGAAGGTCCCATCTGGCATCTGACAAGTGAGAGTGATTGTGAACAGGATGGCGGGTTCCCACTTCTCACTGACACCTCCTCTGGGAGGGGAGGTTGCCTTCAGAGAACAGGCGCGCCAGCCTCTCCCTGCTTCCCATTCCCCCGGGGCCTCCCACTGCCGAGAGGGGGGCCTGAAGGAGGCCAAGGAGGCAGGGCCCCTTGGAAGAGGAGGACTGTGAGTCTTCTGGCCAAGGGAAGGGAGGGGGCTCTTCCCCTGGAGATGGTATGTCATTACACCAACCCTCTGTGGTCCCGTTTTATATGCGGGAAAACTGATACCTGAGAAACAATGGAACTAGCCTGCCCAAGTAACAACTGTTTGAATCCGAACCTAGGATGTGTTGAGTCCAGGGCCCACGATATGTCCACGGAACCACCATACCTTGTTGAAAAGGCACCAGTGCTGATCACTCACTCACTCACTCACCTACTCTCTTCAGTTTTATTGAGCATGCTCTGAAGGACTTCACAGCCTAGTGGGGGGAATGGGGTGTGATCCGACAATCTGTAAAATTATTTCAGTACCATAGGAAGAGCGTTCAAGCTGAATTGGGGGCAACCTTTACAGAAGGGCTATGCTGGCTGGGTTTTGCAGTGTGAGTAGAAGTTCATTAAGTCATTAAATGGAAGAAGGGCATAACAGATAGAGGAGGTAACAGGAGCAAAGGCAGGGGTCCATGAAAAAGTGTGCTGTGTGTGGAGACCGTTTAGCAGAATCGTGTGCCCCATCTCAGGGAGTGTGGTGAGAGAGCCACAGGAGATGATGAAATGAGGTAAAGCCAGGACCCAGAAGTCCTTCCTCGGCCCTTGGGCTTTGCCCTGCAGGCAGGGAAATCATGGAGCTGTGTTATAGGTCAGCTGTTCACAGCCTAGCTTCCACTTCCCCTCACATTTAGCTATCTGGTACCAGGTTGTTCTCACCAAGGCCAAAGGGAAACCTGGGGTGGGGCCAAGGTCAGCATGGCTCTTTCAGCATAGACCATGTTACTCCCCCAGAGAGAATGATGCCCAGCTTCTCCTCCAGGGATTTAAGCCACAGGGACACAGAAGCACAGAATCCCACCCTCAAGACTCCCCAACTCATGGAGCCAACAATCTAAAGAGCTGCCTCACTCATCCATTCATTCAGTCATTGGGTTAATGAAATTGAAAATCACACAGCAGAAAATGTATCAGGTAGTTATTGCTGCAAAACAAGCCATCCCAAATCAGTTAGTCACATCAACAATAACTTCTTGATTGGTTATTGCCTAGGCTCACTCTTGCATCTGCAGGTCAATGGGGGTCTCTGCTCTTGACTGAGCTTGTGTAGGGGTGGTGTTCTGTTCCATGTGTCCCTCACCCCTCTTTGGGGACCAGCAGATGACCAGTTAGCATTGGCTTGGGACTTGGGGGAGATGAGGAAGTGACAAAGGGAGTGTGGATGACCCTCTTGAGCAATTTGGCTGCCAGGACTCATAGAGCCTGTGAACCAGAGCCTCTGCAATTGCTCTTATAGGTTCCTGAGGGGTGAGCCTAGGCTCGTGCCAGTGGCCTCCCAGCCCTGGCCGTGGTGGGGAGAATCAGGAGCACCCAAACACGGTCATGTCTAGACTGAAGAAGTCCTCATTTGGGTCAGTGGGTCCTCCTCTCCAGTGGTCAAACTCCCACCCCAGATCTACTTCCCTCAGAGCACCCCCAAGGACTGCCTGGCCAGCTGCAAGAGCAAGCGAGCTCCCCGCCTTCCCTCAGTGGCAACCCCCTTGGGGAGGAAGGAGCAGATAGCAGAACCGTGCTATTTACAAGCTTTCAAATGGGTTATTGAATCATAAACTGAAATCACAGGCTATAACCAAATCAGCAAGAACCAGATTCAATAAAGTGAAAAGGGAGGGGAAGAAAAATCCCACCTAGGAGCTTGTTAAAGCCTCTGCCGCTCCTGGCCCTGCGTTCTTAACGTCTCATTCTTTCTGGCGAGTAAACCCAGCCCGCTCGGGTCTGATGCCGGTGCTATTAAATCCATATGTGGTTTATGAGTGGAGGAAAAGACCGTCATTACGTGCCTTTGGAACTTGAAAAGAACCCAACGGGCACTTCATCTCTGCTCTTCGGAGGCAGCTGATTCCCTTGCTGCATTTTGAGCGTCTCAAATTCTAACAAAAGAAAACTTTTAGGGTGGGGGGCATGCACCCCCACCATCATGTGGTGACGGAAATGTCCATGTATGCCTGCGATCATTGCTCTAAGGTGGTCCCGACGGCATCGATGACCCTCGGCTAGCGCTGTATATATATGTGCACAGGACTTGACAGTTTATAAAGCACCTGCATGTGTTTTATGTGAATCATGACACATGAAGCCAGCACAGTGCCTGGCCCAAAGGATGCTCATCATTGCCTATTAAATATGTGCCTACCACATGCCAGATGCCAAGTGTGCATTACCGTGGATTCTTCCAACAAGTTCTGCAAAATTGGAATTATTGTGTCCATATCACAGATGAAGACTAAAATCAGGCTTGTCCAAAGGCATCGGCTGGGCAGGGAAGGTCTGGGCATCCACCTAACGGCTGCCAGACTCCAAAGCCACATGCTTGGCACATGCAGTACCTTTGGGAGGGGAGCAAGACACCCGCCTGATTCATGGGTGAGTAAACTGAGTCTCAGAGAGGCCAGATGGCCACCAAGCACAGCAGAGAGGTCTCAGAGAGACCTCATTTACTTTTTTCTGACTTAGCCTTATAGAGTTTTATTTCTTAAGAGATCACATCAGTGCTGGAAATTTCCTTAGACTTGAGTTCACCAGCGGACTCACTTCACAGATGGGTAAACTGAGGCTCAGAGATGGTAGTGCCTTGTCCAAGGTCACTCAGCCAGGCAGCGGTCGGAGCTAGGCTCTGAGCCTGTGGTTGTCTGCCTCCACAGCTTGCGTTTCTGCCCTGGTCATGCACAGTTCTGGAAAAGCAACTGTGGCGGCTCAGAGGCCAGGCCTGGGTTCCCTGGATGTACCCGCCAAAGCCAGCCCTGCCTCACGGAGGCTGGTTATATCCTTTTTCAGCTTAAGCCTGGATTCCCTGGCCCAGAATCATTTGCATTTAGCCTTGACTTTCAGGTTGAGCTCAAATGTGGCTCAGTAGGCAGTTAGGTAGGTGCTTAGGACTTAGGTTCAAATCCCAGCTCAACCAACTTCCATCTGTGAACCTTTGGTCAAGTTATGCTCTTTTAAAATCCTCGACTCTCTCTTCTTTAAAATAGAGATGATGTTAATAGCATGTTTCCCATTGGGTTCCTGCGAAATCAATTAAGCATCACTAACATTTAATGAGTACCAGGTACTCTTGCAAGCACCATGCGGGTATTAGGCCTCCCAAATCCTAGTTTCATCCCCATTCTAGAGACGAGAAAGCCAAGCAAGTGTGGTGATCACCCAAGGTCATGCAGAGTTGAGGTCCGTACCCAGATAGGCTTGCTCTGGAGCCCAAGTATTACCCAGGACCCTACGCTGCTTCTTGTAATAACAGCACATGGGAAAAGCTAAAGGGTCACGTTGTTTTGTATTTTGGAGGATGTGAATTTTTTACGGTGCAAAAGTCCCTCCCATGCCTCCTCTGGCCCCCGGGAAGGACTAGAGGGGCCTCCCCACAGGGGGACGGCTGGCCCTCCCTACAAGCACCCTCCCTCCATGTGCCCTTTCCATGGCTCCCCATGACACAGGCCCCATTGACCTTCTCCCTGTGATTGGCACTTCCCTTGCTTGGTCCACCATACCAGCCTTCCCACACGACGTTCCCTCTGTCTGGAAAGTTCTCTGCCCCCTCCCCATGATCAGATTTCAGCCAGATTATCAGAAGCCTCACTACGAGGAAGCTCAGGGAAGCCTTGAGGACCTCCCCAGACTGGACCAAGCATTCCTAGACCATCAGCTTTCCCAGTTCTCTCTCCTCTTCCACAGCCCTTACCCCGGTTCCCAGGTTAAGGCATCTGGCAGATTTTGCTGCCATTTTTTTTCCCACCCTGGGACTGTGGGTGAGGCAGATAAAGGCAGGGCACCTTCCCGGGACACCCGTTCCCCCGTTATATCTCCAGGGCTCAGAAACATTTGAAAAAGGAGGAGAGGGGCTGAAAGGGGAGGCACAGAGAAGGCCTTGCATCCCCTGCTCTGACCTCAGTTTCACCAACTCTGAAATGGGCTCACGCTCTCCCGTCCCGTGGAACCTGTCAGTGCCCTGCAGGGCAGTCCCAAACCTCTCGGAGCAGAGCCAGGTGCTGAGAGGTCTGGAAGGAGTGGAAGCTGCGGGCCAGCACTGGAAGACTCCCAGTCCTCAGGAGGAGGACTGGGTCACCTCTGGTGTTTTTGAGCATCTGCTCGGCTCGCTGAGAGCCAGGACCCTGAGTCCGGAGAAGCACTGCAGAGCCCTGTGCCCCTGCGCGGCACTTAGCCCTGCCCGGGCCACAGAGCCGGTCCCCGTGTCCTGGTCGCAGTGCTCATGCTGCCCAGGCGCCCAGGCCTGAAGGAGACATGGGTGGGGCTTCTCCAAGACTTCCAGAAGAAACCACGGGGGTTTGTGCTTCACCCCCAAGAGGAACATCACAGGGCCCTCAAACTCGGGCTTTTCCAATATGGTGAGGCGAGCCAGATTTTTTTATATGCCTCAGTGAATGTTCGCTTTTCTACTCAGATACTTTTAAACAGCCAGCATTATTGTTTATCTGCAGTTGGTGTGATTCATTCAGAATTATTTCTGGGTGCCTGTCGGGTACAGGTGCTGGGGGACACTGTGGTGGTGGAGGCTGGCAAGGCCACTGTCTTTTCTGGGTCCACAGGGGAGTCCCGTGATAATGAAACACGTGTCTGTGGGGTGCAGAGGGTGGAAAAGGGGAGCAGAGGGCTGTGTGGGAGCAGTCCTGTCTGGGGGCGGGGCTTGAGCAGTCACAAACCTCTCCCTGGAGAGGCGGTTCTTTCTCATCGTGGTAAAATGTGCATACCATAAAACTGACCGTTTTAACCATTTTTAACAGTGCGGTTTGGTGGCATCAGATACATTTATTGTGTAGTGCTGCCATCACCAACATCCACCTCTAGCTCCTCTTCATCACCCAACTGCAACTTGGTCCCCGCAGAACGCTATCTCCCATCCCCCCGCCCCTCAGCCCCTGGCAACCACATCCCATGCTCTGTCTCTGCGGGCTTGGTTGCCGGGACAAGAGGAGTCATGCGGCGTTTCCCTGTTGTGTGCGTCTTACTCACTCAGCATGAGCTCCATCCATGTTGTGGCATGTGTCGAATTTCCTTCCCCTTTAGGGCCGAATAATATTTCATTGTATGGGTAGACCGCACTTGGCTTATCCATTCATCCATTGAATGGATTGATGGACAATTGGGTTGCTTCCACCTTTTGGCTGTCGTGAATAGCATCGCTGTGAACAGAAAAAGTGATACTTAGACCGTCCATTAGGAAGAAGGGTTAGCATTCACTAATAAACCTATGAGGGGTTGTGGAAAGGCTTTAGGATCAGGTCTGTGCGCAGACCCCTGTGCTGTCATGTACCAGTGAGACGACCTTGGGCAGCTACTTGACCTCCCCGAGCTTCAGTCTCCTCATCTCCAAGAGGAGGAGGAGAATACCCATCTCCTGGTGTGGATGTTGGGTTCCCAGCACTGACCTTGGTGACTGGCACGGAGCACGGATTGGGCCTCGCTCACGTCCTGCTGCCTCCAGGACCGCCATGTGCAATTTTGCATGCTATTCACTGCCCAAGGGCATCTGGGCCAGACACTCAAATTGCCAACCTGAATTCTGAGGACAGCACCCGGCTGGAGTGGCACCTTTTTTCCACCCACACAACGGGGCGTGTGTGCTAGTGTGGCCCCAACCTCAATCAGCATAGGCACATAGGTTTATTCCTGCTTGGGAGGACACAGAGAGGCCGATGAACCAGCCCAAGCCACACAGCAGCTGTGGCACCCTTTTCGGTGGAGGGACTTGGCACCACCCCTGAAGAACAGAGCAAAGTATGCAGCCAGGAGCCTGGTGCAGGCAAGCAGAGGAGGGCCCCGGGCTGCCCCTCAGCCTCCCTCCTCCTCCCTCTCTCTCGTTATGAAGCAGAAACTGAAATGAAAAATAAAAAATGCTGTCTCTTTCATGGTTAGGCTCCATCTTGGGGAGGCGGCCTTAGGGTGGCTGCTGTTGAGACAGGGCTCTGCGTTGTTGCCTGTGTGCCCCCTCCTGGCCCCCTCCCTGACTTGTTCCTTCCATCCCGGGATCATTTTCCAGACAGCCCAGAGCCCAGCCCGCCAGACTATTTAGTCTGGCTTTGGTGACCCCTGTCTGACGTCTGACTGCGGGCGGGACATGCTCAGGTTTCTCAGCCTCCTCAGTGTAATCAGGGCGGCCCCCTCCCCCCCCACCGCCCACCCCACCCGGCTTCTTGCACAAACACTTACCTTCAGGCCCAGAACTTCCTGGCAGCTGACTTCAGACCCAGCCACCAGCTTCTAGAAGGGAGCTCCGCTGCTCTCCAATGCAGCTCTCCAGGCCCCTGTTTGTCACCCTTGGGCATTCAAACCTAGCTGTGTGACATGGAGACTCAGCTACCTCTCCTCGACTCCCTGGGGCCCTGACTACTGGATAGGAAAGTTTATTACGAGAAAAAAAATGGTGTTAACTTACAATATTTTTCCATCAGTTGATGGGTGCTAGATAAGCTACTTGTTCTTGCTTTATGTCTCAGGTGAGGGGATTGAGGTCTCAGAGGGAAAGGGACAGGCCCAAGCTCATGAGGTGGGAAGTGGCAAAGCCAGGAATTGAACTCAGGTCACTGGGCTTCCCAACTTTGATGTAATTCAATTTCCTCTCTGTTCCAGGCTCTGCACGACGTTTTAACACTTTTTCCGAGAATCTCTCAAGACACTAGGAAATTGGGTATCTTATTTTTGTTGCCTCACTTGGGCAGAAGGGAGGAGGAAGGGGAATGTTGGTGGGTCCTGCATCTTAGGCAAGTCAAGTTCCTCTAAAGACCGTGTGCCTGGCACCTTGCCAGAAAGGGTGGGCAGTGCCCAATATTAACGGCTCCAATTTGTTAGGCATTCCCCCCGTGCCAAGAACTATGGGAAGCACTCCATGTGCAATTCTTTCCATCGGTATTATGTCTACTCCTCATTTTATAGATTAAAAAACTGAGGCCCAGAGTGGGCAAGTGACTTGGAGAAGGTCACACAGACAACAGGCAGAGGAGCCTGGACTCTAGCCCAGGAGTGAGGCCCAATCCCACCAGAATATTCCATGTCTCGGTCATTACTCCCAGGAAGGGGAGGATGGGAGGCTGGAGTTCAGGAGTCTTTTCCATATTTCTGTATTTTTTCCTTCACTGTGAACATCCTTGATTTTCATAATATTAAAAATAAAACATAATCCATAATAGCAACAAGCCACATGAGCCACCCTGGTGCCCATTCAATTTCCCTTTAAACGTGTTACCTGTAACCAAACTTCCTTTAACTCTTCCCTTTATCGCCCCCCGCCCCCATGCTTGGGCTAACTGTTGTTGACAGTTTATTGTATATTCTTACAGATTTTCCTCTTACTGAATGCTAATATATATGCAGACGTATCATTTTATAGGGCTTTCTAGGCCATACATTTTTGCAAAATTTGATTTTTAAAAATCAATAGGAAATGTATTGCTTTTGCTATTGGGAAGAGAATAAAGATATTAAGAATTAAATCGAATTTCAAAACATCCCTGGGCCGGGCGTTTCAAAGTGGTGACGGCAAAGTTCTATTCTAGAAAGTTCCACACCAGCGAAGCTTGTTTCCCCACAGAGATGCTCCCATCCCCCAGCTGGCCTTTCGGGAGGCAGGGGTGGGAAGCGGGCGGAGGACGCCTCTAAATCCCATCAGCTCGCCCAGCCACCCCCACCCCACTGCCCCTGGTCGATGAGCATTGTGTTCAGTTTGTCAACTCAGCAAAACACACCGCCCTGCTCGCTCCCTGCTCGGATTGGAAGGTGATTGCCTGCTAGCCAATTAATTCTGCTTTAATTGCTCAGGCTCTAAAACGCAGGCTTGAGCAGCTAATCTGGCGGGGGGCTGGGGGGGTGGTGTTCGCCTGGCAGATGCTGCTCTACCAGCTCTGGGGAGATGCTCAAAGGGTCTTAGAAAAAAAAAAAACAAAAACAAAACCAGCGATTCTCTTCAGGGCTCTCTGGATAGCCTGGAAGGGAGGGGCCCCTGGCAGGGGAGGCCGTGGGGGTGCAGAAAACAGGCCCAGGTGAAGGGCACCGCCACCAGCTTCGGAGAGGTGGGATGGGGTCTAGTTACGGTCCATCTCCCCACTCCTGCATCTGTGAGTACGTGATGATTGCTCTCCCTCCGGTGGTCGGCTGCCCCAGTCCAAGGGTCTGCTGCCGGTGGGCAGGGCCTTGGCTTTTTCACAGCTGTCTCTGTACTCACCCAGGGCCCAACCTATAGTAGATGCTCAGTAAAAAGAGTGGTCGATATGGTTGGTTCAATGAACATATTCAGCCCCTTTCAAATCATCTCCTACCTGCAACCGTTAGGGAAGAATCTCAAGAGAGAGATGGGGAAACTGAGGCCTGGAGAACAGACATGGTTTGAACAGACAAATGCCTGGCTTGAGCTCTGTTTCAGGTTTGCTCAGCATGAATGGCCCTTTTCCAAAATGCTCTCAGGCATCTGTTCAGGAGTGGTGTGACCTGTCACTGGCTGGGCTGCACAGAACAGGAGGTGGGAGCTATCAAACTCCTTCCTGATCTGGCAAACTGCTTACTACCCAGCACTGAGTTCTCCTGTCCTCTGTCTGTGCCTGGGAAGGGGGTGGGGTTGGGGGGTGGCAGGCTAACTCGAATCTGTTCTCCTGGGGACCATCAGTGCAGGCCCTGGAGAAGAAAATGATATGTATCTAATCTTTGACCTTCAAATGTAGGCAGGGATTCATCAGGATTTCAGATGGAGGGGCGAGGCGGCTGTGCAAGTGGGGGCTGGCTTAATTCTGCCCCTGCCTCAAGTAATTCCTACCTGCCGCGGATGCCTCCCAGGCTGGTGCTGTGGGAGGAAAGGGGACGGAATGAAGGAAGGAGGAAGAAGATAGTGAGGTGGGACTAAGGAGAGGAAGGGAGCCAGCAAGCCAGGGTGGGAAACAGAACAAAGGGGGCAGGAAGCAGAGGAATGAAACAGCAACAAAAAGACAATAGACAAGAATGCCAACCCGTTCAGGGTGGAAGGGAGCACAGGAGGAAACATGCAAGGGAAAAACAAAGAGGAAGACATAAAGGGTACGAAGAAAACTCAATAGGGCTTGAAACAAAGCCATGGGAAAAACAAAGGGAAAGAAAAAAGCGACAGATGAAGAAGGAGCTCTACAAATGAGGAGAGAAGGCTGCGGAGGCCTCCAAAACGTCATCCGTCCATTCTCAGGGGGCACCTGGGCCAATTGCGTGGCCCCAACCTCGCCCTGGTCTCTCACCCCAGCCCTGGTACCCACCGGCTCCCAGGAGCCTTTGGGGCAGACAGCTGGACCTCCTCCTTCTTCTCCATCCCGGCTGCTATTGGCCAGTCCCTTAGGAGGAGGCAGGCCACACCCAGCCATCCTAGCTCCACCGAGGCAGAGGCCCCAGAGACCCAAAGGCTTCTTGAAGGGGTTCTGAGCCACCCCAAGTCCTCCCTCCCCCTCCTTCCCCACACCTAGAAAGCTGTCCAAGTGGAACAGCCTGCAGCTATTACAATAAACACCTCAGCCGCAACCTGTCTCTCATTTGCATATTAGCAGCCTTAATTCTGATGAAATATGCAAATATATGCAAAATGAAATTCATCTCATAATGACACAAGGCGATTAAACAATTTTTATGCTTAAATATTCTGTTTAATGAAATCAAACAGACCTGCGGGTGTGACAAATTCTCCACAGCATGGAGAAATTAGTGGGTTTAAAAAAAAAAAAAGAGCACCAAAATACTCAGCCACTAGCACCCCCAGCACGGCCCAGATCTGTTTCACCTTTTTTGGTAAGAAGAAAAGGGGGAAAAGTGTGTTTTTGATAACCAAATGAACTGAAAATTATATTACCCAAAACTGCTAAAATAAGTTAGAAGCAATATGCCTTTGTTTCCAGTTCCTGAGAGGAACCCCCAGGCCCCGCCCACACTGCGACAATATGGCCATAGTGTATTTATCCTCTGCATGGACGGAGAAAAGGGAGGCACACGCAGGCAGCGGGGAGACTGATTCAGCCACAACCTCAGTGCCCAGGAAATGGAGTGAGGAGCCCTCTGCCCACCTACCACCGGGAGGCTGGCCAGCAGCATCCCTCAGCCAGACTTTCTTGTTTTGCTCACCTGGGCAGAACCTGCTCTTGCCTTGGCCTCTGGGAGACAGCTTGAGGGCATTTGTATTCGTAGCCCTGCTCCAGGAGAACCTATTCTGATGTTTACCTGGAGAAGAGGAAGAGGGAGGAGGAAGAGGAAAGGAAGTAGGCAGCAGGGAAAGGAAAAGGGTGAAGAGAAAGAGGTATAAGATGATCCAGGTGGGGGTGTTGGAGGGAAGAGGGAGGATAGAAAAAAAGAGTGGACAGAAACGGTGATGAAAAGATAAAGATAACATAAATCGTGGCTAATGTTTTCAAGCTGCAGTTAGGTGTTTTCTTATATATGATCTCACTGACACGTCCTATCAACCCTATGGCTTTGGTATTATTATCATAACTGCCTTGGATTAGCGATGAGAAAGCCAAGGTTCAGAGTGGCTAAGCGTGTTGTCCAAAGTCACCCAGCAGAGACCCATGGGGTGAGGATTCAGGATTTGAAGGCAGACACCTTGAGCTGCTGAAGTGTCCCCTGAGGTGGTCCGGATGGGGGCTGGTTGACAAACTCACCTTAGGAACTCTGGCCTATCTGGGCAACTCTCCAGGCATTAATTTGCATATTGACCAATAGGTTTGGGGGGATCCATTTGGGGAGTGGGGGCCTGGGACACTGTGTGTGAGCACTCGGTAGAACAGCCTTCTCTGAGCTCCTCATCTAAAGGGCCCAGTTCCACCCTGGCTGGTGTGGCTCAGTAGATTGAGCTCCAGCCTGAGAACCATAAGGTCACTGGTTTGCTTCCCACTCAGGGCACATGCCTGGGTTGCAGACCAGGTCCCCAGTAGGGGGCGGACAAGAGGCAACCATACATTGATGTTTCTCACTCTCTCTCCTTCCCTTCCCCTCCGTCTAAAAATAAATAAATACAATCTTAAAAGAAAAAAAAGGCCCAGTTCCCTCTCTTTCATCACCATTTTCATGTTGACTTGTTTCAGGCCATCTCCTAAACGGCATGTGCTGTGCAGCAGGACAGGGGCTGTGTCGGGTTCCCTGTCTGGAACACTCTCAGGAGTTGCTCCTTCCTTTTGTGTCTTGACTTTTCTCCCAGAGTCACCATTGCCTTCAGAGTGGCTGGGAATGCTCCTCGGACCCTCATCCCTCCCTCAGTCCCGGAGGAGGAAGAGAAGCTCTTTCTAGAACCCTGGAGTTCTGGAGGTGGGGAGAACAGGGATGATACCAGGGAGCCAGAGCAGCTTTCCCGGATGGAAGTCCTCGTTGCCAGGTAACTGGTGACAACCCATGGCTTGATGGGGCAGAACGGTATGGGAGGAGAATCCCAGTGGAGAGTCAAAAGCAGGTCTCCTATCAATGCCACTCCCCCTGCCCAGCCACCTCCCTCCAGGGCCTCAGAAGGGGGAGGCTGGGGGCCAGGGAGGCTGGGGGCCAGGGAGCCTTTACTGTTATCTGGGCTTTGTGATCTCTGGCAATCCATCTAACCACCCGAGGCCTCTGTTTGGCCAGCCCAGAAATGGAAAGAACCTCTTCTCATGATTCCTGAGATTTCTTTTGGCTGTAATCTTTTAGAATTTTAATTCTACGCCCAGGACAAATAGGCACATTTTGGAAAAAATAATAAAGGCAGCAGCCACCCCAACCTGCCTAGGAGTTACCGAGCATGCCCTGTATGTCTGCCACAATTCTAAGTGCTGGTTTACGTGCAGTCTCTCACTCAATTCTCACAGCAATCCTGTAAGAACTATCATTAACCCCTGTGGCAAACGAGGCATCGAGACAGAGAAACAGGGACTTCCTGAGCTGAGGCTGCCCAGCTGGTTAAGTGGCCAAGCCAGAATCGAAACCCAGGCCCTCAGCCTGTGGCCGCTCTGCTATTAGCAACAACCACCACCGCAACAATAGTAATAACTGCGGTCACCTGGCATGTGCCCGATGCTGCATGTAGCCCACTCGTTGTGGCTCTATACGAGAGAGAGTGCGTTTACTTCCATGTTATCTACGGGGAGATGGAGGCTCAGTGGAGGCCATTGAGGAGTCCAAGGTCACACGCAGGCCACTGGGGGTGGAGACAAGTACACAGGCATCCGGGCTTGAGACCTGCAATGGCGATGAAAAGGAAGCTACCTTGAATTCCACAGATTCTTGGTCATGTATCATCTCCCCTTCTTCCTGGTTCTAAAGCAGATGGACATTGAGATAAGGGCATTTCATTAGCAAGTTAGGAGAAATATTTATAATTAATATTTCAATGATAAAATACATAATAGAGAGGCAGTCAGCTACATTGCACTGCTGGTGAACTGCCCAAGGAGAAGAGGGCATGTTGCCTTCCTGGGCGAGGGAGAGTGAGTGGGCCCTGCCCACAGACTTCACAGGGAGGGCGCATTGCGCTGGAATGGAGTCAAGGGCATTGATGCATTCAGCTGAGCACCGGTGTAACAGGACCTTGACACTCATGTGTCTCTGCTTCTGTGCCTGATACTCAAGGAGGCAGCTTAGTATCATGGTTGCCATTTTAGCAGAGAGGAGGAGAATACTTAAAAATTCAAGTTCATTCATTTAACAAATGTCTATCTGCGTGAAGCTCTAGTGAAGCAGAGCTAAATGGGACGTGGCTGCTGCCGTCCGGCACACCAGGGTCGTTGGGAGTCACATTGGCAGATTACAACAATAAATATAAATGGTACAAATACAGTGCAGGAACGGGGGAGGCATTTCTTTGTTGAAGGATGTCAGGGAAGGTGGTCTGGAAGAAAACTGAACTAAGTCTCCAAATACAACTTGGAAGTTTCCAGAAAGGGAAAAGGAGTTACCAAGAGAGCAAGAGCGTGGGCAACAGTGTGCTGATGAGAACTGCAGGGTTAGAGGTGTACATGGTTTGCAGCCGGCACTGGGCAAAGCTCTGGGGGAGAATGGCGGGAAATGATGGTAGAGAAACAGGGATGCCCAGATGTGAGGAGGTCCGCATATGTATCTCTTTTCTGCCACTGAGTAGCTGTGTTACCTTGAGGAGGACACATCAACTCCCAGAGGCTCAGTGTTCTCGGCTCTGAAAACGGGGAAAGACAAGAGCTCAGCCTGCGGTGAGCGCCGCATACACCTGGGGGTTCCCTGCCATGGGATGCTTTCGCCCTGTGTAAACGAACATCTCAGATTCTAATTAGGAGATTATCATGGCAGACAGCAACAGCGAGGAGAAAATTATCCCCTCTTTGGGCATCCAGATACCACTTTCCTTTTCATGCACCCAAAACAAGTGACACCAGCTTGCCCAGGGCATGAATGGAGATCAGAGCCCTGAGCCCTTATCCCCTCCTCTGCCCACTCTCCCCAAAGTTTCTCCTGTGGATCCCAGAAACCACACTCTGCCTATCCCCTCCCTCCCTGGCACCTTCCAAGGCTACAGAAAGTGGACTCGGGCATAACTGGCAGAGCCTGTCCCCTTCATGGACGTAGCACCAGATGCTGAAAAGCCAGCAATACGGGCACAGTGGGGTCCTACCTCCCACTCTGTGTTGGGCATGGTTTTCAACCAATTGGATAGGAATGGTCCTCCTAGGGGAATCCCTGAGATCCCGTGTTTTTCTCTGTAGGAGCACCTTTCCCCCTTAATAGACAACCTAGGGTACAGCTCAGACAAGACACAGACCCCCTACCTCCAACCAGCTCATCATCTAGAAGGACTAGTCCAGAGCCACCAGAGGACGACTGGCTTTCTTCCTTGCAGCTTTTCAACATCTGTCCTTCCTCCCCCTCTTCATCTCTTTCTCTCTCTCTCTTCTTCCCTCCCTCGCCCCCTGTTTTTACACAACTGGAAAGTGTCAGTTTTACAAAAACAATAAAGCTGTTTCCAAAAGCAATATCAATCGTCACCACCCTGGGATGTTTTTTGCCAAACTCCTCATCTCCTGCCAGGGGCGGCCGTCAGGGCCCTGGGCCCCCTGGCTGGACACCGCGTCAGCGGAACGCCCTGAACTTGGACTCTGAGCAGTTGCCCTCAACACCTCTCGTCCACTCAGGCTCTGCTTTGAACTCTGTGCCACTGAGGTGACCGCACAGTGGAACCGAGTGCCCAGAACATCCATCGCCCCTCTGTCCTGCCTTCGTCCCAGCAGGGAATAGCCTGTTCTCCCGGCAAAAGAGGCAAAGAAATCTGAAGGGATTCCTGCTTTGATTGGGCCCTCCCTGTCTTTCCATCAGGTCGGCTGAAAGTCAATGTTTCCTTTGGAACCAACTGAAAAAGTTACGACTGAAATCCCCAGCAAACCCCAAACTCCCAACCACTACCACGTGTCTGCTTTTCCATGGCAAGGACCAGCGGAGAAACCCGATCTCTGCTTCATGGGGCCAAGCTAACTCCACACGATTGTCAGCGAGAAGGGCTGGGCCCTGCCCGAGCCTCCTGCCCACTGAGGGGGGCTTAATGACTTGTGCAGACCCACCGTGCGCCAGCCAGGGTCCGGAGCACCGCGCACTGATTCCAGGGAGGGAAAGGCCCCCTTCCTGTCCCCTGGGTGTACTTGCATTCTTTGCTCTTACCTGCTCTCCTTTCTGCTGCAGTGACATTCGAGATGCGTGAGAAAGCCTAAGGTAGACATAATCACTTTCTCAGGCCTTAATTAATTTGGTGTCACTGGCTAATTAGCTGGAGGTGTCATTCAGTCCATCAGAGACTGTGGGGTTGCTCAAGTTAGAATGGTCCCCAGGGTCCTCAGATTGATCCCCTTCAGCCCACAGGGGACAGACCCAGCCAAGGCAGAAAGGGAGAAGCCCAGGGTGACCCTGCCAGCCTGCCAGTGGGAGGCTGGCCTGGGATTTGAGGTTGGGGCTCCTGATTTCTAGGCCTGCAGTTCTAGCTCTAAGTTTCACTCATTTCATTGAACTTAATCACATTGCCTTGCGCACTGTATTTGATCTTTGCTCATCCCACCCCCTCTCTATTCAACATACTCCTTCACCCTGGCTTTTAAAGTTTTCAGCAAACTCATAACCACTCCGGGGTCTCCGCATTGCCGTTTCCTTGTCTTTGCGTGGTGGTCTCCTGGTGGTTACTCAGGTTCTAGCTTAACTGTCACCTCTTCTGAAAGCCCTTCAACACATCTCTGTGACAGACAGATCCTAGGGAGGCCCTGAATGATTCTTGGTGTAAAATCGAGATATAATCGGCACAGAGCATTACATTAGCTTCAGGGGCACAATGTAATGATTCGGTACTTGCGTGTCTTGTGAAATGATCACCACAGTCATTCTAGTTAATACCTGTCACCACACATAGTTTCAACTCTTTTTCTCAAGATGAGAACTTTGAAGACTTACTCTCTTAGCGACTTCCAAACATGCAATGCAGCCTTATTCACTGTAGTTGCTGGGGCGTACATTGCATCCCCAGCCCTTATTTGATGACCAGAAGTTGGTACCTTTTGATCCCTCCACCCATTTTGCCCACTTCCGCCCCGCCGTGGCAACCGCTGATCTGCTCTCTGTATCAAAGAGTTCGAAGTCGTTTGTTTGCCTTAGATTGGTAAGTGAGATCATGTGGCATTTGACTTTCTCTGTTCTGGCTTATGTAGCATAACGCCCTCAAGGTCCATCCTTGTTGCAAATGGCAAAATTTCCTTCCTTCTTATGGCTGAATAATATTCCACGTCCTCTCTCCATTTACCCCTTGACGGACACTTGGGTTACTTCCATACCGTGGCGGTTGTAAATAGTGCTGCAGTAGACACCGGAACACAGATGTCATTTCCAGTTAGCGCTTTTGTCTCTTTTGGATAAACACCCAGACGTAGAAGTGCTGGATAATACCGTAGTTCTGTTTTCAGTTTTTTTGAGGAGCTTTTGCAGTGTTTTCCACAGTGGTGGCTCCAATGCGCATCGCCTGCCGGTGATCACACCCTTGTATAACTGCCTCCCCTTGAGCGGGGGCAGAGCCTGCGACTTGCCCCTGACCTACAAATATGGCAAAGGCGATGAGATGTCACTCTTTTGATTAGGTTTACTATGGAACAGAGGGGAGGGTTGCCTGGGTGGGCCTGGCTTAATCAGATAAAAGCCCTTAAAAGCGGGACCAAGTTTTTCCTGAGGCAAAGATTCTTCTTGCTTCCTTAAGACCTAGGTACAGTGTTCAGCTGACAGCCAGCGGAAAACTCGGATCTCCAGCCCAACAGCCACAGAAACCGAGTTCTGCCGATAATCTGAATTAACTTGGAGGCAACCATTCCCCAGTTGAGCCTTCAGATGAGAACACAGCCTGGCCAACACCTGGATGCAGCCTCGTGAGAGA
This sequence comes from Micronycteris hirsuta, assembly GCA_004026765.1. Classification (NCBI taxonomy): domain Eukaryota; kingdom Metazoa; phylum Chordata; class Mammalia; order Chiroptera; family Phyllostomidae; genus Micronycteris; species Micronycteris hirsuta. The sequence continues at coordinate 73,724 of PVJI01003464.1, forward strand.
CCCCGAGCAGACCACCCTGTGGGGTCTCGCCCAGGCTGATTCTGGACTTGCAGAAATGGTTGCGGAACAAATGTGACTGTTTTCTGCTGCTAAATGGTAATCTGTTACTCAGCCATAAATAACTAATAAAATCTGAAACAGGTCCTCTTCCAGCCTTTCCCTTCATTCATGTCCCCGTTTTTATTATCATCATGACACTCACCACTCTCTGAAAACGTCACCTGCATGTCCGCTTCTTGCTTCTCTTCTGTCTCTCTGACTCTGCGCCCCACGGGGGCAAGGGGTCTCGTCTATCCTGTTTGATCCTCTGTTCCCGTTGCCTGCCAAATGCTAGGTGCACAACACGTAAGTTTTAATGAGTGAGTAAATGGATACATTATGGAGTAAAACCATGATCCAGGAGCAATAAAAGAAAATACCAATAAATTCAACTAAATAAAAAAAAAAAACCCACACAGCAAAATCTATACAAAAGTAAGAATGGGGAAAATTTATATCACAGAAAAAGGTCTAATTACTTGTACTCCATAAAGAAGTAGTACAGACTGAGAAAAAAATGTTTCTGAAACAAGTAAAAGGATGCTCAACCTCATTTGTAAAAGGAGAAATATAAATTAGAGCTTCACTGCATTTCCCCTGTTGTCTGAGCAAAGACCAGCAGAGTGATGTCACTGTGCTGGCGAGGGTGCTGGGAGCAGAGTCTTAATCACCTGGAGAAGTGGGAGCCCGGAGAAGTCATGAAATGCCAGGCAGCACCCAAGACCCCTCCCACCCCCAGGGCCAGCTCTTGCCTGGTTCCCTGTGTCCCACATTGCTTTTTTGATGCCCCCTTCCCCCTGCATGGCAGATCTGAAAGAAGATAGTTCTGGCCACCAGGCAGCCAATTGAAAGGAGCCAATCCAGGGGTCAGAGTGGATCCCAGCACCACCACTCCTCAGGTCTGCAAAGGGAAAGTCTTCCAGTGGGAGAGAGACAAACGGTTCCTTTGCGCTAGGAACTAGGGAACATAGAGTTGGAATCCAGAATTGAGGTCTAACAGTGGCTTTGCAACTAATCAGCGGTGCCACTAACCAGCAAGCAAGGGAACTCGGGCCCTCGGAGGCTCCTCGCAGCTGGGACAGTGCTGTGGTTATCGGGAGAGCCCTGAGAGCTCGCTCTGGGCCCCTCAGTCCCACACAGACTTAGAAGAGTTTGAACGGGGCCGGCGCAAGTCAGCTGCTGCCAGGACTCAGGGGAGGAGAGCCTGGCCCCGGGGAGATTGAAGGCTCTGACATACCTCGGCTTGGCTGGCTGCAGTAGAGGGACAGCTGACAAATGTCTGAGAAGACAACGTAACTCGGGCGGGCAGCCTGGGGAGACAACAGGGAGGACGCCCCTCGGTGAGCCTGGCACGTGCTAACTTGACAAGCGAGCCAGTGACGATATTTACCCCCTCTACAGCCACCACCATCACCTCTTCTCTAGACCACGGCCTCCTAGCCATGTCCCTGTGTCCAGCTGTGCCCCTTCCGTGTGCACTCAACATATCAAAGTGCTCTTTCAGGACATGTCAAATCATGTAAGTGCTTGCTCAAGACACTCCCGTGGCTCCCATCGCACTTTGAGGGGAGGTCAAAGCCCTTACAATGGCCACAAGGCCCTGTCTGACCTGCCCCATCACCTCCCTGACCCCTCCCCCTGCCTCTTCTCTCCCCTCCTTAGCCCCTGAGATGCACCCCAGGACCTTTGCACTGGCCAGACCTCTGCCTGGACCACTCTTACCCTAGATAATTCCATGCCTCGTTTCCTTGTTGCTTTCAGTTCTTTACTCAGACATTATCTTTTCACGGAGGCCTTCCCTGGCCCCCCTAACAAGATTCCAACCCCCTCAACACCCCTTATTCCTTCTGCCTGCCTTGTTTTCTCCCAAAGCCTCTTGCCTTCATTTAACTTACTACATAGTTGATTTCATCTTAGCTGTGCCTATCTCTCCCATTTGACTGTAAGCTCCATAAGAGTCGTTTTGTTTCTTGGTCTATCACTGGTACCTAGAAAGGTGACCAGTATTTAGTAAATGACCAAAAGTACTTGTCAACTGCTGACTATATATTACCTACCACTTCGAGAGCCTTTGCTCCTTGCTGGGTACTGGGCAATGTGATTTTGACTTAGTATTTCTTTCAACCTCACAGCGGACCGAAGATTCAAGCACAGTTTCCATTAGGCCTTTCTTACAGACCGGGAGGCAGAGGCCACAGCTGTCTGATCAGGTGATGTGCCCAGGGGCGCGTGGCAGGTCGCGAGTAGCACCGGGTTTGGAGTCACTCCTGAGTCCGGTCCTGCTTCTTGATGACATCCTCTGCTGCCTTTGATAAAGTTCCTTCAAATGGTGCGTTTCATCCATCCTCACAGTGGTTCTGGGAGGTGGCATTTTTATTTCTATTGTCTGCCTAGGGAAACAGAAGACAAAGAGACTACTTCTCAAAGGTCACATAGCAAGGAATTCGGGTCTTGAGTTGTGGTCCTTAACTCCCCGTTGCGGCCCCTCTCCACTGTGCCTCCTGCTCTCTGGGACAGGGGAGACACGGGTGTGCCTGCAGCACCCTCTCCTGCACCCCGGGGACAGAGGGGCAGACCCCTGAGGGGCCGCAGCGGGGCAAGAGCCTATGAATGGAGGATGTGGTTGTGATTTGGAACTGGTGGGGGCTGAGCTGCCATCCAGGCCTTTCCAACTCAGCCTCCACTGCCTGGCCACATACCTGCTGGCTTGTGGCACGGTCACCCTGATGCCTGGAGTCTCTGCCTCGCTGCCATGTGGGCATGCATAGACCAGGCCACTGCCTCCGGAAGTTACCCTGCAGGTCCTAGGACAATAAGCCGTTGGTTCACGAGTCTGGGGACCCTGGAGGTCACCTGGGGCCCACAGGAACTCCAGCCACATCTTCCCTCAGACTTCACCCTGGAGTCATGATTCCATCTGTGGAATTGTCCCGCCATGTTCCTTCCTGTGACCAGATTGTGCCCACAGAGACCACGTTTGTCTTGTTTACCCCAGTGACCAGCACCCAGTGGATGTTCCGTTCATGTCTGTTGAGTGAAGGTTAAACCGCAAGGACTTTCCCTCCTTTAAAAATAAACATCCCTCCTGAGAGCTTCTTATTTTCCAGATCTGGAGCCAGAGCCTTCATGTATACGAATTCACAAAGATCAGTCCCCTACGCAGTAGTGAGGTCCGTTCACAACTATCTCCATTGTACTGTTGAAGACACTGAAGCACGGAGAGGTTGAGCAACATGTCCAAGACCACACAGCTAGGGGAATAGGGGTCTGAGTCAGAACCCAGACATTCAGACTTCATGGTACTTGCCCTTACCCACCACCTCCTGAGACCACTAGACCACCACATGACACCTTTACCTGGGGACGGGGATCCCAGCACAGGGTGTCCCCAGAACGTGATCCCCTTGGCAGAGCTAGCAGCTGGGGCACAGCCTCCGTCTGCAGCTGCAGTGCATGGAGTCTGCTTCCCCAGGCCACCACAGAGTCATATTCTTTTCCATAAAGGCCATTTGAGAAATGAATAACTAAATGCAATGTCAGTTTTATACCAATGGAAGATGTTGCACATAAAGAAATTCACAAATCAGGGAAATAGTCCTCATCCTTATTTTTCTATCATAAAATGCCGTCTCGGTAGGCGCACCTCCTTCCCTCCAGAGCTGTTATCAGTTGCTCGCTGTTAGCGAACGGTCCCCGGACCCAGGGAGACAGTGCTTAGGGGATGACACTCACATGGCTGGAGGGGCCTTGATGTGTCCTTTCTGGTGTGACAAGCTGCACCTGTCTCACCATCGTCAATCCTACACTTGCGAATTCACTCAACAAACCTTGGAGGACCGATTCAGTACCAGGCACTGTGAGAGACAACTGCCAATGCGCGACCAATCTCCATCTGAGAGACACTGAAACGAAGGCCAGGAAGAAGCCGTGAGTGGCTTGTTCAGCCTTACGCCACTGGCTGGATCCAACCCCAGTCTGTGCGACTTCCGAAATCCAGGCTTGTATCCACTCTCCTCAATCTTGTCGCCTGAGTTCAGAGCAGGCTGATTCCTTTCTTTGTATCAGGCAGCTGTGAGTCCTGAGATAATATAGAACAGATGGGCTGTTTGCTCTCCAAACCTGATTGAACTTCCTGAGCACAAATGGAGACTGCATTTTCCAGACTACTTGTAGCTAGGTTGGGGCCATGTGACCAGCTCTGGCCAATGGAATGTGAGAGGAAGTGATGGATCACTTCCTTGTTGAGGCAGTTGAGAGCCAAGTGCATCTGGCAGCTCTCTGGCTTCCCCCACTTATTAAAGGCGGTGGAGTCACAGCAAGGAAGGGCCCTGGTTCCTTGTGTCACCACTTGCTGGACCAGCTGCCCGCTTGCATCCGACCGTGACATGACTGAGAGAGAGATGTTTGTTAGGTGGTTATTAGGATTCGATTTTATTTAAATTTGCGATTATGTTCACTTCCCTTGATTAAAAAGAATAATATTTACAAGGAGGCCTGTGGCCTGAGCAGGAACACCTGCTTGTCACGGAGACTTCTCTGCTGATTTAGCAACTTCCGGACACCTTGGCTCATATACTCACGCACCCATCAGCGTCGGCCATTCTCCTCTTGTGTCCAGACCCTTCTCCTCCCCTCTCTGCTCTGCTCTGTTCCTGAGAGGTCGACCTCTGTGGATCGAATGGCCTGGGCTCTCTCAGCCTCTGGCTTCCTGAAGAGCAGGGTCAATGGCAGGTGCCAGCAAGAGATCCGAGAGTGGAAGGGAGTGAGAGTCAGCAATTATTATCTCCTCTTCACTCCTGGGCCCCTGTTTTGGCAGTGGCTAAGGTTTCCCAGCTATAGTCACAGCTCATGTCAGGCCACAGTGCAGGTTCTGGGGCAATTCTCCCTCCCTCTGCCCCTTAAGACGAGGATAAGTTACTCTGTTGCTAGTCCCTGGTGCCCAGCATTTCTTTTGGCTCCCCAAACCCCGCACGCAGTCCCTTCATTAGTACCTCTTCAGGGAAGTCATTTGAGAATATCTTTTGTTTCCCACTGACTAATATTCGTCCCATCCATCCCTCCATCCATCTACACATCTATCCACCCTCTGACCCACGTGCATGTAGCATCTGCTATGTGCAAGGCAACGTGGTAAGAGCTTTATCGAGTTACCTGATTAGAGTGTAACAACATCCCGAAGGTAGTACTACTGTTATCCCTGTTTTCTTAGTCACCTCTGCAAACAGGCCTCCCTGGACCACCAAACCTAGAGCATCCTTTCCCTTTCAATCCCCTTACCCTGCTCTCATGTTTTCTTAGCGTTTATCATATGGTACTCAGTATTCATTCATCTGCTTATTGGTTATCCATCTCACATTCAGTGGGCGGAGACTTTGTCCATCTTGTTCCCTGCTATACCTCCAGGACCTGGGGTGCTTCCTGGCACAAAGAAGGCACTTAACAGGATATTGGGTAAAAGGAGGACTAAAGAAATGAGAGGGGAATCAGAGTCCTAGGAAGTGAGGCGATTTCTTCAGTTTCTCCCAGAGGGAATTAGAATGCAAATCTGTCTGAGCCCAGAGCACAAGGAGTTAACCACTCTGGATTACCACCCGGGACCCCTCTCAGGCAGGGACTGACCCCGGCCCACAGCTGATGCACAGAAGGGAATGGGGAACACATTTTTGTTCTTTGGGATAACCAGTACCTTCTGGGTACATTCTTGTCTCCATGATATTTGTCTATTTTAGTGTCTTCGGCTCCTTTTGAAATTTGCTGGATGAGGGAAGGGGCTGTTTCTGGAGCCGCTGATGTGTACCAGCCACCCTGAAGGCTGCGCCTCGTCTAAGGCCGATGCTGTGATTCCTCCACCTTGCAGTGAGCTGAGGCTCAGGTTGGGTACCTTGTCTGAGGCCACAGAGCTATCAAGCATCAGCTCAGTGTTGCCGTTGAGTCCCTCCTGTTTCCAGAGTTCTCAGCCATTTGGTGCTACAGTGTCACCTGTGGGTTCACAAATGAGGAGGACGTTGTTAATAGAAGTAAGCATAGTGATGGCAAGTTAGTGGGTGCTCACCATGGGCCAGGCCTAGTTAATGTCTCAGAGGCCCTTCTTATCCATGTATTACAATGAGGAAGCTCTGATGAAATCCTGTGCCCATTTTGCAGGTGGGAAAACTGAGGCTTGCATAGCTGGAGTGACTTTCTGCAGAACTTTAGCAAAGGAATGTCAATGCCAGAGCTTACACAGGGCTTTGGGGAATCAGCTGATGAATCTTTCCTGAGAGAGTCCGAATGACTTGGGGTGGAGGGGCACTCAGGAGAGTTCTCCCGAGGAGGCAACCTCGGTCTGTATTTCCAGGTCTTCCCCAGAGTGGCCTCCCGTTGCCTTCCCAGGGCTCTCCCCCTCTATGGCCCTCCGTGGACACACCCTGTCCCCATGCACTCACCTGCGCAAACCCTGCTGCCTGGCGTGGCCCCTCCTGGAGCCCCAGCTGAAGCCCTTCCTTCCCAGAAACCTTTGCTGATCCCCACTGACTTTACTGGCTCTAAAGCTGCCATGTCTCCGCCTGCCCATGTCTTGTCCTCCCCAGGCGCTCTGCCAGCGGGGGGCGCTGTCTGTCACACGCTCGCCTCCCTCCTCCCTGAGTGTGGGCACCTCGGAGGTACAGACGGGGCTTATTAACGTGTGACTCCATTGACAGATAAGGAGCGATGGCCTCCCAGGAATCCCACTGTGGCTCCTCCCCCGGGAGGGGTGAAGACAAGAACAGAGGACAGCATGCTCCGCACACAATGTGCACAAGGCCCTCGGAGCACAGGGCAAGCCCTGTCCCTTCTCCACCCGATGGTCATGTGGCCCACGGTGAGGTGCATCAGTGTGTGTGTGTGTGTGTGTGTGTGTGTGTGTGAGAGAGAGAGACAGAGAGAGTGAGAGAGAAAGAGAGAGAGAAAGCGCGAGTGCAGATGTCTTAAGTAGAAAGAAAAATTCCCAGAGTGGCGCTCTGAGTTCACCAAAATGCTTAACGAAAGTAAGAAAAGTGTAAACGATGTCGGAAAGGTTGTTAGGAGAGCACCACGAGGCTAAGGCGGGCCAGGCGGAGGAGGTGGGAGGAGAGGCGTGAGTGAGGGGCAGGGGCAGGGCTCCCAGTGGCAGGCAGTGCAAGCCCAGAAGATGAACGGGGACTTCCTAAGGCCAAGAAAGGCAGCTACTGACCCCATGGCCTCTCAGGAAGAGAAAGCAGAGGCTGCAGGAACCAGGGACAATGAGAGGAGCTGACCATGAGAAAAGAACCAGGAGAACTCGGGGGCAGTGAGCCAGACACACCTGTCCCCGTTTAAACCGGGCCTCCCCATCCAGACAAACCTGCGAGATAAAAGTTCTGATGCCCGCTTTACAGATGCCAAGCTGAGGTTCGGGAAGGGGCAGACACTTGCTTAGGGTGCATCAGCTTGCAAGTGGCAGAGGCGGGAATGAACCTGGGTCTGAGCAGCCCTGTGCGTGGGCTCCTGCTGCCAGGCAGGCAGAGGTGAAAGGGGAGAAGGTTAGAGGTTGAAGGAGTTGGGTGGGAAGGTGAGAGGGGAGTTGGACCCCAAGGACAATGAGGAGAAGCTCCCAGTGCAGCATGTCCTCTCTCCCGGAGCCCTTCGTGGGCCTGCCTGTCCCCTCCCCCCTCAGGATAGGACAGGGTTAAGGGAATGGCACTGTCCCTCCTGACCTGAACAAGGTGCTGAGTGATCATCTTCTTCCAGGACCTGGTGGGAACAGAGCTGTCTTGGCCCCAGCTGGCTGCCCAACTAATGAGCCCCGGAGGGAGCTGGTTAGGCCCCATAAAGCCAGGCACAAGGCCGAGGGCAGGAGGCAGCTGGAGCACTCAGCTGCCTGCCCTTGGACCTGCAAGATGCCTGCTGAGGCCCAAAGTTCCCCAGAACCTCGGCAGATGAGGCAGCTGGCCAATCCTGGCTCCTGGGGCCTCCCTCACCCTGCCCAGGGCCCAGACCTGTGCCCTCTCCACAGAGACCCTATCCTCGTTGCCATGGGGACCACAGGGTCCTGATGGGGAGGTCAAGGGTTCAGGTTAGAGCTGGCAAGACCCTCAGAGACAACAGTTCCCTTGTACAGATGGGACATTTATGGCCCAGAGCCAGCAAGGTATTTGGGTAAGGTCACACAGTAAGATGGGGCATGGCTGGGATTCAAGTACATGTGTTCGTCCTTTAAGAGGCTCTTCTGCAGCGCTAGGCATGTCTCTCCTGGGGAGGAGGTGACTTCATTTACACAGGAACGAACTGGAACACGTGATGGGATTCTGCTCTTGTAAGGGCGGGAAAGAGAAACCTGAGAACATGGCTGCCGCCAGCGTCTACATAAGGCTGACCTGTGTCAGGCATTGTTCTAGGAGTTTGAGATGTATTAACTTATTTAACCCTCCCCCAAACCTATTATCCCACTATTATTATCCCAGTTTTCAATTGAAGAATCTGAAGCCCAGAGAGGTTAAATAACTTGCCCAAGGTCACACAGTCAATGAGTGGCACGCTTGTCACTTACCCCAGAGTTCACACTGTATTTTGTGTGTGACCTCCCCACAGAAGGTGGGGTCGAGCTCCCCCCAGCATGGGCAGAGCCAGGCCCTGAGCTGAGCACCGGCAGGGCAGGTGAGATTCTTGGGGAGCTCACAGCTGGGACAGTAGCTAGTGGTCACTAAATACACTCCAGACTGACGGCCCAGGGACTGCCCAGGCTGGGCATGGGGTTAAGCTCAGGGTCTGACTCCTCACACCGTCAGGTCTCAGACTTTCGTCTGCTCATCAGTGGGAGCTTGTCCCGGCCCTCTGCTCTCACAGTGGGTGGTGCTTTCAGGGGATCTAGGCCCCGCCTGCCCAGATCTGCCTTCTTCCAGATGTGTGACCTTGAGTGAGTCACTTAGGCTCTCTGGGCTTTACCTTCCTCATCTGTAAGCTGGGGTCATAACAGCACTTGGCTCATCAGGTGAAGATGGAAGCAGTGGTTACGTGTAAGGTGCCCCAGGCCAAGCCAGCTAGCACTCAGCACACATCCCTCTCCCGGCTGCCGCTGCTGTTGAGAGCAGGGCGTGCCGCCAACAGGGGCTGTCCCCACAGACCCCAGCAGGATGAGCTCTCCGCCACCCACGGCCACCACAAACACGTATTGAGCACCCACTCTGTGCCAGGTCCTGTGCTAGGTGCTGAGGGTCCTGGTGAACGAGGGGGCACCACCCCTGGCCCAGCCTGTGGAGATAAAAGGAACGGACAGACTGGTCACTGCTCTGTTCAGGGCTGCTGGGGGGGATTGCAAGGAGGCCTCCGTGTCCGGCAGGGAGACGGAGATAGGCTTCCGGCAGGAGAGGCTGGAGGGCGAGCTGGGCTTGACCGGAAGCATGTGAGTGGGGAGAGGGCTGAAGGCAGAGAGGTCAGTGGGGCACAAGTGTGTTTTAGGACCGCACTGTGTTTTTATTGAACAAAAAGGTAGAGGGAGAGTGGGACCGGCGCGTGTGTCTGAGATGAATGGGGCTGGGAGGGCATGGACGAAGGTCAACAGGAGCCAAATCTTCCAGCCCCAAAGGGAAAGAAAGGGCTTGGACTTAACTTGAGGGCAGTGGGGAGCCATGGAAGGCTGTGGGCAGAGGAAGGACATGGGCGGATGGGGATTGGAGGGAGACTGTGCAGCATGGGGAACATATTTGGGTTGGTGGTGGCCCTCACCTTCAGAAGACAAGCTGGAGGTTGTCTGGGAATATCCCCTGAAGTGGGGGCAGGGTCACATTTCCGAGCAGGCGGTCGGTGCCCTGAATTTCAGGTTGTCTTCCGTGAGTAGCCTCCAAGCCCGCTCTCCAGGCCCCCAGCCCTTGCAGCCAGTGGGGGAGGAATCAGAGCTCCCTGTCACAATGGGTCACTGCTGATTTTGGGGGGTCAGCAGGAGGCCATGGGAGGCAGGGAAGGGTGGGGAAAGAGGGGGCCCTACCAAGGCACTCTGCACAGCCACTTCCCCCACAGCGCATCACTGGCCAGGAATGCAGGGGCACCCGGAGGCCGAACTTATCAGCTCTCTGAGCCGTCTGGAGCAGCCTGGTTCCTGTCGGCTGTCCATCCAGACGGGCACTAAATCAGGGAGCTCCTCCTTCCTCCGGCTGCGGCCAGCACAGTGCCTGGAGCCTGGCCAACGCCGCAGCCCAGAAGTCCCTGCTCTGACATATCTTCCTCCCAGACTCACGGACGGCCAGCCCCAAGACGCACCCTCCCAGGCCGGCTGGGGGTGGGGCTAGGCATCTGGCCTGGCTCATGCCAGGATGTCGCAACACCGGGAAGAGCACACAGTCAGACAGGCCTGGGTTTGAAGTCAGACTCTGCCTGCCTGTGTGCCTTGCCTCGGTTTCATCATCTCTTAAATGGGAATATTAATCAGACCCGTGTCCTCTGGCAGCTGCGAGGATTAAATGAGGCAATGGAGGTGACCACACCTAACAGGGCCTGGCATGTTTTCTCTCTTCCATTCAACACGCACTCTCAAGCTCTAAAGTTTGTTTGATAGAATCAATGCAATTACCCATACATAGCTCTGGACAGAACCCACTTCTGGGATAACGCCCCCAGATTGTTCCATAAACGGCTCAAATACCTTCTCTTGATGCACTCGCATTTGTTTCCCAGGTTTGTAAGAGCCTGGGTATTTGGAAACCAGCTTCTTGGGAAGCGCGCAGGTGAGGAGCAGGAGCCCCAGTCCTGGCGGCGCAGCACCTTGCTTCCCTTCTTCCAGTCTGAGTTCATGGCCCTGGAGAAGGCGCAAGTTCTAATCTCCAGTGACGGAATCTGTCTGAAGGTGGTAAGTGCTGTAGGAAAGAAGCAGGTAGATCCGGCAAGAGAGACTGGGCTTCTAGGGCAGGCGGGGATGCGAGAATTTTAACAGAACTTCTTTATGTAATTTAGCTTTTCTTTTTCAAATTTCCATTTTTGTGTCTGTTTTATAATGTACACAATCTGTGAATACAGTACTAGGTGACCATAATTTCTAGTCATGTATAAATGTTGAAATGTGTCTATGTGTATGTATTTTTTGACGTTGAGTTCAAGCAGTCTGAACATCCTTGAATTATTCAGACACAGCAGCAGGGCCCTAGTGGCGGGAGAGGTGACAGACCTGGGCTTCCCCGCCAGGGCACTTTCTCCCCAGGTGGTCTTAGAAATCAGTCCTCGCCCCCCAAATTCTGGGTCATTACCAAGCCCACTTTGAAGGCACCGATTGCCTCCATTTCACAGATGAAGAAGTTGAGGCTCAGAGAGGAGCCGTAGCTTACCCAGGGACACACAGCCAGTGAGTGGCAGGGTGGGGACCAGGATTCCCAGCGGGGAGAGGGGAAGGTCTGTCCCCGCAACAGACCTGTGTGACACTCCCTAGAAACACCAGCCCAAGAGCTAGGCAGTAAAAATGCGGGACGACAAAGACCCAGGCCTGAGATTTTTCTTCTGGTGCCTCGTCCGCCCGAGAGGCCCTTTAAACAGCACGTAACTGCCCCGTGATGTATCGAACCCTCTCTCTCTGCACATAAATGCAGCAGGTCAACCACCAGGCAGAAACGCCACATCTATTTCCTCCCGTTGGATGAAATATGCCCCTCATTTGGCTGGGGTTTTGTTTTATTAGACCTATGGCAGCGAGGGGGCCCTGCTGCACAATAACTTCCTGATCGCTTAGTTCTCTCTCGAGAACGCCAAGGGCCCCGTCAAGGGGGAAACGAAACGCCCCGGCCTGTTATTTTTCAGCACTCGTTCCCAGAACAAAGATCTTCCCCAGCCAAGGAGATGCCGTGTGTGGCGATTCAAAGAGGCCCCTCCTGGAAGAATGTTTTCGGGCCGGAGGCTGAGAGACCGGTGTTCCTATTTCGGTGCTCCTGCTTACGGAAGGCAGGGTGGGAGGGGACTCAGACATGTTGCCGCAACCCAGGCTCCCGCTGGGCCTCAGTTTCTCCACCTGTGTAACCCAACTAATAACAGAACCTCCCACCTCGAGTTGTTTGGAGGATTTAGAAAAGTATGTGGAGTGTGCAGCCCCTGACTAGCCCAGAGAGGGTATTCAGTACACTTTTACCATCAGCATCCTTGTTCACAAAGAGAAGGGAGTTTCTTGATCCCTGCAGGAGACCATACTGGTGAATTCTGCTGGGCTAAAAGAGTGATTTTTTTCCCACAGTCCCTTAGGGGTGGCTTTATACTAACTAATTAACCACACACAAGACCAGTGTGTGTGTGCTTGAGGGGCACTTATTTATCTCAGGCATGGGGGTGGTCTGCTTCAGCGCTGGTGCGTCTTTCTGGAGTCCCATGCAAGCATGGATGACCAGAGGGTTATGGGGTTATGGGGCGTGTGTGCTCAGTGATGGACACAGGAGGGCCCCAGGCTCCAGGGCGGGATTTCTTCATCATTCTGGGGCTTGGGGGACGCTGATCACCTTCCTTTTCTTTAGCTCTGTGGACTTCACGCTTGGCTGCACGTGACAACGACCTGACGAACTATAACAAATATCCATCCCCATCCCAGACCTGCTAAAATTAAGTTAGGTTCTAGTTGTGAAAAGGGGTGGGAGTCCTCATCTTCAAAGCTCCCTGGGTGAGCTTTGTAATGAGTGGCGGAGGGCCTGGCAGGGAGACTTGCAGCTTGGCCCTTTTAAAGCGATCGAGGAGACTGGACCGTGCATGTGTTTTTCCTCCTGCGAACAGTTAGGTGGGAGACATTGGAGTCCCTTTGGACCCTGTTTCAAATCTTGCTGTTGTGTGCCCCGCTCCTATTCCCAGGCTACTCACTTCCTGAATTTTAGCTTGCATATCCCAAAGGCCGGTGGGCAGTGTGACTAAAAAGTACCTGTTTCCCCAGAGAGTGGGATCCATTCAAGCCGGCAGTGCATGCTCAGCCCAGTGCACAGCATCTGGCACTCAGGAGGCTGCATCCGGAATGGGCCTTACGAGGAGCACTGCTTGAGATCAGAACTCAAACTTACTGCGGAAGGGCCAGGTATAGGGAATATTTCCAGCTCCTCCAGCTGGGCCGCCTTGGTCGCAGCTCCTCGGCTCCATCATGACAACCCCAGAGCCACAGACAATAAGCAAATGAATGGTCGTGGCCGTGTGCCAGGAAAAACTTACTGACTGAAACAGGCGGCGGGAAGGATTTGGCCCTTGCTTTGAGGACACCTACCTGGTCGAGGAGATGTTCCGCGTTTGGATGCCGGAGCACGGGCTGGTTTTGTCTGTTCTGTTTCAGGCTGATGGTCTGTCCTGGAGGTTTGCAGGAGGTCTTGGGGTCTTCATCTATCTGTATTGCCACACTCCTCTTAGAGGATAGTTCTGTCAGGGTCTCCTGAAATAAAATTTTGAGAAGTCTGGCACCTTTGGAAGTGTTATTTTTCAATTCTTCCCATTTCCTTCCTTTCCAACAATGAGACCTTGGAAAAAGGATAACTGGAACAGAAACGGTTGTTTATTTGGCACCATTGTGCACATGCCATTTTATTTGATTCTCGAAGCAACCTGAGAAGCACACCCCCATGGACTGGATGAGAAATGCACACCCATATCAGCCCCATGGACTGGATGAGAAAACACATGTTTTAAGAGACACAGAGACTTGGCCAAGGTCACACAGAGGTGGGACTCCAACCCAGTCTGTGTCAGCCTACTTTCCTTGCCTCCTTACAGGCGCGGGGGTTGGGGGAAGACGGCCAGGATGCAGCATCCATACCTGACAGGCTTTCACTTCCAGCACTGAGGATGCGGTAAATGAATTGGCACCCCAGGACCAAAGCCATTCCTTTCATGTTGAGCATGTATAAGCCACACTCTACACCCCGAGTCCCCTCTGCAGGAAACTGGGGATGCTTTGCAGAGAGCATCTCCTCTGGAGGCAGGGGAGGGGGAACCGTGCTTGGAAGTTCCCTCTTTAGCAGCCCGAATCACCTCTATCGAAAGAGCCTCGGGAGTCTGCACGGGTCAGGAGACGCCATTTGTCAGACTCGAGCTTACTGGCATGGCCCACTGTTCTTGCTGGGAGCCGCTACAGAGGGGGGCAGGAGGGGGGTAAATCCAGACAGATATTTTTACTTAACAATTCCATTTTTGTCTCGACTTATCTGATCCTCTAATTCTGCCAGGGACTTTATTTCCTTGTGATGGGAAAGCTCCGGAGCTCAAAATCCTTTTTTTCTTTTAAGCTTCTAGTGAAGACCCTGTTCAGGGCTGAGCCAGATACCCATCGGCCCTGGTGGAGGTGAATTATCGCTCAAGTCATCACACTTGCTTGTAAATCCACCAAGGAGGCTTATAAGGACTTGGGTGACAGATAACAACTGAGGAGGGACGATATGTTCTAGGGGAATGAGCTTTGGAGACAGGGTCCCAGCATCAGGGTTCACTGCCAATTGCTGCCAATCACTGTCTGACCTCAGAGACATCATCTGGACACCCTGCGCCTCAGTTTCCCCAGCCGCAAATCCTTGTTACATGCTGCCCTCTTTCTCTGACATAAAGTAGACGTAGTCCCATCTTAAGACATGAACTCTTTGAGGCAGAGACTCTACCTTTAATAGCAGCTCCTTGGGTCCCTCAGCCCCCCTCATCTCTGCAAATAGTATTGCTTTGCACCCCGTTCCTGGAGGTGCCTCTTTGCTACTACACCTCACCATCCACATCCAACCCCTCCTTCTGCAGTGTGCATGGCTTCCTCCTCTATGTAGGACCTCATTGCATACCTGCCACCCCATCGGGTCCAGGGTCACTGTCATCCTTTCCCTGGACAGCAGAGCATCCTCCTAAGGGGTCTCCAGGTTTCCGTTATTGCTCCTCCCACCCCCATCCATTCTTCAGCCTGAGAGAATTTTCAGATTTGCTTTGAGCACTCCCCTGCCTGAAGTCTTTTAATAGCTTTCCAACGCACTTAGAACAGGGGTCAGCAAATTACAGCCTGCAGATGCAATCCAGCCCGCAGCCTGTTTTTGTAAATAAACGTTCATTGGAACACGGCCACACTCATTTGTTTACGGTTTTTACACGGCTGCTTTCACGCTACAACAGCAGAGTCGAGTCGTTGCAACAGACTGTACAATCCGTAAAATCTGAAATATTTATCACCTGGCCCTTGATGGAAAAAAGTTTTCAGAGCCCTGATTTAGAAGACGATCAAATTCTTCAGCGGGGCCTCTTAGTTAGGTGATCAAGCATGCCAGGTTATTTTTGTTGAAGGCACTGCTTTTCCAACATGCTGATTCTCTATCGCAACCTTGGCCATGGGACTTTGCAGGCTCCTCCTATCAAGAGGTAAGATTGTTTTCCATCCCTTGAGTCTCGACTGGCCAGTTGATCAATGGAATGTGGCAGAAGCGATGTTGTGTCACTTCCAAGCCTAGAACTCAAGAGGCCTTGCACAGTTTCCCTCTCCTGAGGAACCCTGCTGTTGCCATGACAACAAGCCGAGGTCAGCTGCTGGAGGCTGGGAGACATGTGGCCCATGTCCCTCCCATTGCCCCAGCCACCCCCTAGAAGTAGAGCAGGACTTCTGTCCTGCAGCTGATCATAGGCCAGATCAGCAGAAACCCTGCTGAGCCACAGACTCATGAACTAAATCAACGTGTGTCATTTAAAGCCATAAACTGAGGGCTGGTTTGTTATACAGCAGTAGCATACTGATAAACCATATATCACAGACGCATTGATCTTTTAACACTTCGGTCCCACTCTGGAATTTACCCCGAAGATGCAACTCCACAAGCCTAGAACAACAAATGTACAGTTACTTGTTATGGCTCCATTTGTAATAACAAAATATTAGGGACACAAAATGTTTAGTCACCCGCTCATATGTGACTGGTTGAAAACACTATGGCCCTTGCACAAAGTGGAGTACTATGCAGCTATGAAAAATGAAGATACTTTCTATGAAGAAAAACAAGTTGATTTCTAGGTTGTATTGGTACATGGAAAAGCAAAGTGCAACATAGTATCTACAGTGTCCTCTTTTTTACCAAAGAAAAATCAGGAGATAAGAAAAATTTATGAATAGAAATTTGTGAAAGGAAAACGGGTAGGATTCATTTCAGACTGGAAGTGAATGCAAATGATTATAAAGAAAGTGGGTGGGAACAGGGACACAGCAGGGATGGGAGTAGGATTTCTCTTGGGACTTTTTTGTATTATTTAAACTTTTGAACCATGTACCTATTTTATAGATTCAAAGAGGAAATTCAATGCAAAATATTGAACAGGACAGCAAACTCTAAAATGGAATACAAATAGAAACAAATAAACCTAATTATGCACCAAATTGAGAGCTCTGGTACCCATGCCTTTGTATAGTTATCAGTCTTGAATGTGGCTGGACCTGGCGACTCACCTCTGATGAATGGAATATGGCAAAGGTGATGGGATGCCACTTCTGAGATTAAGTTGAAAAACACTGTGACTTCTGTCTAGCTAGCAACTCCCGACTTCTGGCTCTTCTCAGGTGCTTCCCTTGATGCAAAAGGCCACCTGGCAAAGAACCAAGTGGCATCTGGCCAACAGCCAGAGACCCCAGTGTCTTCGAGGAACTGAATCTTGCCAACAACCACATGAGTTAGCATCAGACCTGCCCTGTTAAACCTCCAGAGGCTCCCAGCTGCAGCTGACACCCTGACCAAAGCCTGGGAGAGGCCCTGAGTCAGGGAGCCCAGGTAAGCCACACTTGCATTCATGGAAACTGTAAGATAATAAACATTGTTGTTTTAAGCCACTGAGTGTTGTGCAGTTCGTAAAGCAGCAACAGATAATGCTAAAATATGACTGCAGAGGAAGGGAATCTGTTCGAGTAAACTTTGAGCAGAGTTCTTTCATTGCAGCCTCTTTGTTGAATATATTCTAGAAGAACTTCTCTGAAGAACTTCAAAGAAACTTCAAACTTTAATGTATAGGTTATCATTAATAGCTGGATTGGTATAATTCTGAAATGATTTCATGCGGCTTGTGGGACAGAACAAATGAGCAAGTATTTTGATATTTGGGGAGCTGGGGTCCTCCTAGTGGAATCAGAGGCATAGGAAGGTGGGGTGAGGGGTATGAAGAAGAACCTCATGATGTTGGGTGTGAATTGGAGGCACTGGTATGAACTTGTGTGTATCTTCTCTTCCCCAAAAGATCCCAGAGACAGTGATGCTCTGGCAGTAATGAGCACACCTCAGAAGCAGATTTTGGTTTCTAAACACCACTCTCCACGGAAAGGAACTGGATGCCTAAAGAAATGGCCAATTCCAGGGTTGCAACAAAGAAAACACAAAGTGAGCCTTGAACATTTTATTGTATCAGAAAGTGAGGAAGTTCTCAAAGAGCGAGGGAGACATGAAAAGGATGCGAGGATCTGCTTGAAGGAGCTTCCACTGACCAAATCTGGGACAACTTGAATGTTAAAAAAATGCTAAGGTATCACATACATATATATGTATGTATATATATATATATATATATATATATACACATATATATATATATACATACATATATATACATACATACATATATATATGTGTGTGTGTATGTAGAAGAAGGGGCAATGGGAAACTTCTTTTTACTAAAGAATATTAACTAATAAGTATGAAAAATAATACATTTTCCAAAAAAATCTCCATGTTGCAACCACCCCTGCACTATTTGGTTCTGGCGGGGTCATTAAGGGTTACCCAGACTGCTGTGTAGAAGTTTCCCAGTGAATAGGACGTTTACATGGTCCTCAAATGTCACTCCACAGATTATGCATTATTTACACAAGGAAAAGGGTAGACCTGGTGCACCCCCACTTTAACCAAGTAACCAACTTAACACCCCCAATAATGGGACCAAGTGGCATATGTGTCCCCTGAGGTGACAGAATGGGATTTGTGTACCCTTGTAACATGCCTGCCTGAAAGGTTGACTCTGAATCTGATAGCCAGGACACAATGGGACACACCCAGAGCATGGGACACTCTGCAGCACAATTGCTCTGGCCTCTTAAAAAATGTTGATGTTTTCAAAAAGCAAGAAAAAAGGTAAGGGGCCATTCTAGATTAAAGGAGACGAAAGCCAGCAAAAGCAGACCCAGGGCGTGCTCCTGGATTTAAAACGGAGTAGCTTAGAAGACGTGTTGGGACCATCGGGTGTGCTCTAAAATGAACGGTACGTTCTGTCCAACCTTCTCCATCTCGTGGCACACCTAAGTGAATTACTGAAATTCTGCAGCACATCGAAACCTATTTTTTGCCGATCTGACAAAAAATAGGTATAATTTCAATTCATTCACACCGGACGGCTATTGTTGTGCTGGCTGTTGTCATTTTTTTTATTTGACAAAGTAAGGGATAAGAGGTCAGTGCCCCGACTAAATAGGCAGGTATTGCATGTTTTAAACATTCTCGCGGCACACGGGTTGAAAATTGTTGCATTAGATAATATCATACCAATGTTACATTTCTTGGGTGTGATAACGCTGTTGTGATTATAGAAGTTCCTTATTCTTAGGTACTACATATTGAAGTATTTAGTAGATTATCCAGATGTCTGCAATTAACTTTTAAGTGGGGCTGGGGAGGGAGGGAGAGAAGGAAGAAAGAGCAAACAGCAAACGGGTAAACAAGTACTGGTCTTTGCTGTGAACTTGATGTTTGTAGAACTTAAATGTTGAGGAGCAATGGTGTTGCACTCTCCATCACTGGAATCTAAGGGGCTCAATTAAGACAGCTTTGGGAGCACTGCTTGATGGTTTAAGGCCGCTTGGACACTCACCGCCCCTTACCAGTTAGATGCCAGTGGCCTGGCAACTTGGCCCCTCTGGACTCCGCTTTCTCTCCTGCAGTGAGGACTTTACTGAGTACCTGAGATCTCTAGGGGTGAGGGTGGAGGGCGTGAATGAGACAGGTGCCCTGTGGTGTGTGGAGCTCGGGGCGGGCCCTTTGTTAGCCAAGGGGAAGTAAATCCATCATCCACATACACAGTAGGTGCCTGGGGAAGGTCAGCTCCTTCTCTTTCTCCCTCAGCATCCCACTGTCCTGCGTGCATGGTTCCATGCCGTGTTTGATGCCACGTTTTGTCACCCGATGGTCCCAGCAAGGGTCCCACTCCTGGGAGCCACCAGTCCTGCATGGGCTGGTGGAGACCAAAGTCCTTCCTCTCAGTGGGCACCGGTGCCCTCTAAGATGTCCTGACTCGAGCCCCAAGCTCAAGAACACCACCCTACCTGCACATCTAGGGTAGCTGGGGGTTGGGAGGAGGGAATCGTAAAGCTATTTGCTCAACTGTCTTTGGACAATCTCTCCCTCCCTCTGGCCACGTCTCCCCAGCTTCCTGGCAAGTGTTCTGGCTGTTATTCCATCTGGAATTACTGGAATCGCACTGCCTCCTGTCAGCTTCCTCCTCTCCCTCCCCCGGCTCTCCTGGGAAACGGGAGAGATGGATGATGTTCGGAGATGCCAGGGCCATGGGACCACCCAGTGCACACGTATGCACACGCATGCATGGCACACATACACAGTGCACTCAACACACATGCCCTGCACATATACAGGGACGCCACACGCATGCTGGTTCCTCTCCTGGGTCCCTCCACCACCCTCCGTCTCTTGCTTCATTTTTCTCTCCACCTCCTTGTGCTTGTCTGCCTAAACATTTCTCACTCTTAATACTCCTCCATCTCCCTTGCTGTCTTTCTCTGTCATTGCGTCTCTGGATATCTTGGTCACTTTCTCTTCAGGGACAGTTCACCTGATTTCTTTTTACTGTAAATACAACATAACCTCTCCAGGACACATCGGGACTGTTGTCTTTGGGGCCAGCCTACCTGGCTGCAAATCTTTGCTCTGGATTCACAAGTGGGTGTGTGACCTTCCTAACTTCTCTGTTCCTCAGCATCTGCGCTGCTTCTGCACCGGGATAACCAAAGGGCCTCCAGCATGATGGTTCTGAGGGATGAACGAAGCAGCACAGCTAAGCACTCAGTCACATCTCCAGTGGGTTGGGATCCAAACTGTGTACCTTGGATGGTACCAGGGGTCAGACCATCCCCTGCTTTGATCCCTGCTTCCTTCCTGTGCTCCAACCTCCTGCACACCTTTCACGAGAGGCGTGGAAGCTCCCCTCTGCTTTCTCTTGGGTCAGTCACAAGAGCGGAGCCAGCACCGTGTCGTTGGGATGCTCGGGATGCTCAAGCAGCCTTCTGGAGCTGTGCATGTGGGGAGGAACGGAGGCCTCCTGCAGACCACCAACTGGCCAGGCATGTTTGTGAGCCACCTTGGAAGGGTGCCTTTCAGGCCTGGTTGAGCCTTCAGACCACAATGCAGCCCTGGCTGCTGTCTTGACTGAATCCTCGCTGGAGACCCTGGGTCAGAGTCACGCCGTGGCACAGAAATGGTGCCACCACGTTTTGGGTAGTTCCTTAAGGATGCAGCAATAAACAGCGAATACAATCTCAATTTCTTTACTCTGAGGCCATGCCACATTTTTGTTGGCTGGTTTTTGTCTCTCTCCCCCTACCGAGGTGCTAAGTTCCATGAGGGCAGCAACTGTGTCCGCGCAAATCACCGCCGGGCGCCCTGAGCCTGGCCCTTGGAGCCCTCTAGTTACAGTGGCGTGAGGGAACGGAGCTCGGGCGATCTCACGTCCAACCCAAGAAGCTCGCCCCGCCCCTCACCGTGGATTCCTGTCTCCCTAGAGAAGGCAGGAATGCTTGCCCAATTGCCCTTTCGGTTTTTCTGCATTTGGTTTCTTGCAGTTTCCGTGGCTTTCTGCTCGGCTTTATTCCTGGGTGCCTTTGCACAGTTGAAGAGGCCCCGGTGGCAGGAGGGTCTCTGTATGTTTTCTCCTCTAACAGGAAAAAAGCTCCCTTTGCAGTGGGGACAAAAATAGCCTGCCTGCAGGATTCTGACAGAGGCAGGCGCGGCCGGGGACGAGCGAGCCACGCCATCTCCATGCGGCCCGAGAGGTGCACCCCTCTGACTCTCCCCACATGCGACCTATCCTTCCACCTAGTCAGCTATGGGTTCACGCTCTATGGATTATTTGCATGTCTATTTATACCTACATTCATTCACTCATCCATCCTACACCTTCATACTGACAAACAAGTCTATTTATTTATCTGTTCGTTCATCATCCACTAATCCTGCATCCTTCCATTATTCATCCATATATTTTTTATTTCATCCAAACATCCTAATGCCCTTACATTATTTAATGAACCTACTCACCTAACCATGTGTCTATTTACTATATTTTTAATTCATGAATTCATTCACAAATTCACTAAACCTTCAATTCAGGCCGCCACACCACCCCGCTCCCCGCCAAGAATTTACTGTGAGCCTTCTCGGTGCCAGGTGCTCTGCCGGACTCTGGGATTACGAAGTGCACCGGACAGACCTGGTCCTTACTCATGGATGGTTCACCTACATACTTTCCTTGGATTCAGGTGAGTTGCTGGCCACGAGGGTTCCTGAGGGGAGGGCAATATCCCAGCTCTCTGAGGGCCCCTGATATGATGGGGCCATAGCAGGGTGAACAGGGTGCCAGGACATAAGGACCCTCCGAATCCTTAATGACGCTGAGCCTCAATTCCTTTTCTGGGAAATGGGGATGATGTAGGTACCTGTGTCGTGCATGGCCTGCGTGTGAACTTGAGAATGCAGGAAGGCGGTGCCTTTATAAACTCTAGAGTGTGGTGCAGTTGGGAGTGTGTGTGTGTGTGTGTGTGTGTGCAGAATATCTTTTGGGTTTCCTATTACCCACCCATCAGCCCTGAAGTGGGCCAGCTTTCCCTGCAGCCTGGGGCCATCTCTGGCTTTCTGCTGGGACACCAGTTGCCGGCTTCCTGCCTCTGGAGTTCTGAGGATGCTCCTTGGGACTCTACAGGGTCATTAAGAGCCAAGAGTCCTTTCTCCTTGTAAAGGAGATCATTCTTGTCTCAATTTCATCAGGGGAATTATTTAAATGCCTTTGAAGACCCCTACCCTCCCAAACTTCAGATTCCCAGGGTTGGGTGCATTTTCCAAGTTCATTATCCAAGGACCACTATGGCTCAAGGGGAAGTTGGTGGTTCTGGATAAGACAGGCCAGCTTCTCATCCCTACTGAGCTCTTCGTCTGCTGTGTGACTCCAGGCAGGTTATTCCACTTCTCTGAGCATCCACTTCCTCTCCTGTGAGGTGGAGCTGAGCAATGCTTGCAAAGGCCATCACTGGGAACATCAGCTGAGCAGAGTGAGTGCCTGGTGAGGGTGACAGCTCTCGTTGCAGGGGGTGGTGTGAGCCTGTGCGTGAGCCCTCTGGGGAAGGGAGCCTGGAACTCTGCCTGGAACCAGTGGGGGGATCAGGCGTGGTTTCTTTTTTCAACTTATTAAGTCTCAAGCCCCAGTGACTTGGAAGGAGGTGGGGGATTCTTCCTCGCAACCAATATCTGTACAACGCTCTTTCCACTCAGCCTTGCAGTTTATAAAGCAGGCTCTGGGCTTCACTCCATTTAATCCTTACTCTGTGTGGGCACGTGGGGGTGTCCCTGCACCCCTTTCTCCCCTGGAGCTTTAGCATTAAAGCAGCAGGGCTCTTAGAGTTGGTCTAGTCCGGGGTCTCAGACTGGAGACGTGCAGGCCAATGACTCTAGCCTGGGCCACATCACTCTGGAAGAGCAGAGACTCGGTGAAGCCAGGTGGAGAAGCTGGTGGCAAAGCCGGGGCCCCAGTGCCCCCTGGATGGAGCTCAAGAAGACTGGCAGGCGCTCAGGAGCCTGCAGGCTCGGCCCCCCTCCCCTGTTGCATCCCACCCTCACCTCTCTCTCCATTCTCAAGGCCATCCTCAACTGCAGGCCCATCCCTGGAGGAGCCCTGCTGTCCTTTGCACAGGCTGTTCCTTAGTCCTAAAATTCCATTCCCCTCACTTTTTACCCAGATAGACCTTATTCATCTCTCAGGTCTCCATCCCTGATGTCATTCTGGGAAAGACCCATCGTGGGCTGGAGGGAGGGGGGCATTTTTATTGCCTAGTCCCACAGCCCACTGGAATCCCCACCGGGAGGCCTCCAGGGTCTGTCTTAGAGCTGTGTCCGTTTTCTTATTTGCCCTTCCCCCTGGACTGGGAGGTACTCAGAGATTTGGTGCGGGGCCCATTCTCTCCTGTCTTTTGACTCTGGGGTAACAATAGCAAAGAGACATACCCAGAGGCATTTAAGAGGGAGAGAGACAAAGGAGAAGGGAAAAGGGGGAGGGGGAGGGGAAGCAGAAGACAGGGGGAGGAGGGAGGAGGGAAGAGAGAAAGAATGAATTTTGGCAGAAACATTTGAGTCATCCGTGCCTCTCCCGCCAGGGAGTTTTTCCAGCACCATCAGAATGCAGCAGCGGAGGGTCCCCAGGAGGTGAGAAGCAGGACACAGCCTCGGTGCCCTCATGCTGTCAAATGGATGGCATTTAGCGAGGAAGAGGACTGGGGTGTCAGAGCCCAGAGGCCTGTGAGCAGATCCCTGAGGGACCTGGGAGAAGCTCTCTCCTTCTCTCTGGGCCTCAGTTAACGTATCTGTGAAGTGGGAGTTGCATCCAGATACCCTGGTCTGCGGGTCCAGGTCCCTGTGGAAGCTCAGGGTCATCTTCACAGGGGAGAGAAGCCTGCCCAGAGGAGGGAGCACATATTCTTGCGAAGGCCGGGGAGCTGAACCCAGATGGGGTAGGAGAA
Organism: Micronycteris hirsuta; assembly: GCA_004026765.1. NCBI lineage: Eukaryota > Metazoa > Chordata > Mammalia > Chiroptera > Phyllostomidae > Micronycteris > Micronycteris hirsuta. The sequence goes on from PVJI01003464.1 coordinate 97,458, forward strand.
CAGGAGGGAAATCGGGCTGCGGGAGGGAAATCAGGCTGGACCACCAGCAGCAAGAAATGGAGGCTGAAGCTGGGCCTGGGAGGGCCAGCAGCCCAGAGGGAGCCCTGCCTCTCCAGGTGGGCCTCATTCCTCTCCTTGACCTTGGAGCTGACCACAAGACATTTTCTGATGAGGGAATGCCCCGTCCATCTCGCTGGATGTGAAAGTGTGATTTCATCCCTCCGGATTTGCGTAGAACACGGCTCCCGGTCTCTGCTCCATCTTACTTCCCAGCCAAGTCTCAGTTCACACCAGGCAAAGCATGTGGACACCAGGAAAGCATTAAGTAATCGGTAGATTTTTTTCCCTTTTCCACTTGCATTTGTTTGTTTCTTGCAGGGTTGCCTGACACCAGCCAGCCTGGAACTGGGACCTGTGCCCTCCGCAGCCGGGCGTGGGGAGCTCACCCCAGGGTGTACACACGGACAGCAGCCCCTCTGGTGGCCAAGTACACAGACAGCGATGGATGCCGGCGTGTCCCCGGGGTCTTTGGGGGAAGTGAGAAAATGAGAGCCAGTCCTGCAACACACCAACAGACCGCACCTCCTATGTCCTAACGGAGAAGAGTTCCGTTGATAAAAAGAGCAACTTGCTCTGAAGGAACCCATCTTCTGTGTGCCAGCTGCACACAGGGAAGGGGTGAACCCAGAGGCCCTGGGCCTGGGAGAGCTGGACGGGTCTGCCTCTTCCAGGACTGGGCCAGCCACTTCAGCTCTTCCCATCCCTGGCCCTGCATCACCTGTGAAACGGGGGTTCCGCGGTTGCCGGACGTCGTCGCAAACAAAAACACAGGATACCCAGCTAGATTGGCATTTCACGGAAAAGGTTTTTTTTTTTTTTAGCATAAGTATGTTCCACACTATGTTTGGAACATACTTACACTAAAAATTTATTCTTTGTTTCTCCGGAATTTAAATTTAATGGGGCATCCTGTGCCGTGTCTGGCAACCCCAGCTGTTGGAACGATAAAGTGAAATGATGTGGACACGCAGTTCATGGCGCATCCAACCTCACAGAAGCACATCAGAACTGGGAAGCTATTTCTAGTACAGCCAGGCCAGGAACACGACATGTTAAATACTAATACGAAGTTATAGTAATTCACGAATGTTAATTAGTATTAATATTAATTAATACTAAAATGAAAACGCATCCTTCACTGAGTAGCTACTACGTCCCAGGCACGCCCTTGGGGTAACTATTTCATTTTCATCACAGCGCTCCGTGCGGCAAGGGACGTCACCCTCCCCGTGTCACTGCTGCGACCCCCGGGACCCAGCAAGGTAGAGCGCCGCTGACGCTGCGGCCTGCCCTGTCAGCAGTCGGAGTGCCGCTCTCAACAGCTTGCAAAGGGCACTTCCTAGAATGCCCTCAGCAACGCTGTGAGTGGATAGTGCTATCTCTATTTTGCAAACAGGGAAACTGAGACCTAAGACTTGCCCAAGGTGCCGCAGCTCATCAGCAGCTAAACGGAGCATCGAATCCAGGAGCTTTGGCTCCGTCCTGACCCTGGGCTGCTTCGTCTACACACACAGAACGAGGGTCCGTGAGAAACGCGTCCCCAGAGGGTGGCACACAGGGCTCCAGGCAGAGGCGCTCAGCACAGCAGGTAGGTCGTCTGCACTTCACCGGACTCTCCCATCATCCTGTGAGCCAAGGTCTCTTCGTCCCCGTTGCAGACGGAGCCTCAGACGTCCCTTGCTGTCCACAGTGAGTCGCGGACAGGACCAATGTTCACAGAATCCTGGAGGGGAGCGTTGCAGGGACCTGGGGTAACTCAGAGGGCAGAGGTAGGGGTCAGCGGGTGGAGCCCAGGCAGCTACTCCGACCTCGCCTCTGTGGACCGCTGGGACATGGTGTGGGTCCCACTCCAGGCAAGGTTGCCGGGTGCTCTGTCCATCATTGTTGCCCACCCCCGGAAACAACCTACCCAGCATCCCTGGCCTGACCCACTGCACAGGTCCACCACAGCCTGTGAGCCCAAGAGAGCTTTTAGGCAAAGGCAGTAGCCAGCTATGGGATCAGTGGCCTTGGGAATAGTGAGTGAGAGACAGACATGGGCGGGGCACTGGCCACATTTATACAGCATCCCTGGAAGATTTAATTTAATTTAAACTGAAAAGCATTCTTCTGCTAAAACAGTGACAATGATGGCAACAGCAATAATGATAATTCGGGCTGAAACTCAGGGACATGATCTGACCCTCCTATGGAATGCCCAGCTGACAACAGGGTGCCTGGCTGTCCAGAGAAGCACCCCAGATCTCTCTCTGCTCCAAGGAGGATGTGGGGCGGCTGTCTGGGTTCCAGGAGCTGGTGCCACTGAGAGAAAAGGACACCGCCCTGTCCTTCAGGCCCGAACATCCCGCTGAGGCCCAGGCACTAATTGCAGAGGCAGAGGGCCCATAAAGCATGCTGGGCAGCCGCCGGCGGCTGGCGGAAGGCGGGGCCTGTCAGGGACCAACACTCAGCTTTGATTTAGCATCTGAGCAAAGGTTGAGAAGAAAAACGGGGAGGAGGTGACGCCATGGGGTTGAGCAAATATACCCATGCTAAGTGGCTGGGCCATGAGGGTATCATTCACCTTGGAAAAGAAGAGAATTACTATTTAAATTACTATATACAGCATCTCCTGGGTGTATGGCACTTTATAGAGACCATCTCACTGTGTCTCCCCCACCCACCTAAAAATAAATGTTATTTAATTGTCATTTTCAAGAAGAAGGAGTCTTCACTCAGGAAGGGAAAGCAAGTTGCTCAAGGCCACACAGCAAGGATTCATCAGAGCTGGGATGGGGACCGGGTGCTGAGTCCAGAGCCTGCGCGGGGCAGCAAGTAGCCCTATCCCAGCGCAGTCTAGGGGAATACGGTTTGTTTCGGAACGTGCTGGGGGCAGGAAGTTCACTGGTCAACCTGGGGCCTCTGCAATCAGAGGACCAGCTTCATTTCCAGACCCCCTGGTTTTTACTAGCTGTGTCATTTTCGTCCAGCGATGACCATGCTCTAGGACTCAGTTTCCTTGTCTCTAAAACGCGACACAAATACTACATGCTTTCCCAGGGTGTGGTGAGGCTTGAATTACATCAAATCTCTAGAATGCTTCATTGATGCTCCACAAATATTCCACCCCTCTTGGGGAAATTTACATTTTGCAGGAGGCTCTTGGAGGCAGAAACAAAAGAGCTTCCAGTGGTGGAAGCCCAGGCGCTACGCAGGTCAGATGTGAGAGGCAGCTGAGCCTGTCTGCAAACCCGCATGCCCTCCCCACCACTGCCTTCAGAAGCCTCTTCCTCCCACGACCACTGGGAAGAAATCTCGAGATGAGCCCAGAGCAGGGCGGCAGACAGCTTCCCCAGCATCACGTCATGCAGCGGGCTCTCGCAGCCCGGCATGCAGGTTCCCTGCTAAGCACTGTATACCCCTCATCCTACAGAACTGTAAGTATATGCCTCATCGAGATCCTCTTAGTTCTGCCATTTTACAGATGAGCAAACTAAGACTCAGAGGGACACGACCTCTTGCCGTCGTCACACAGCTAGTAAGCACCAGAGCCAGAGACGCACGTAATCCCAGAGCCCAAGAGTCTACCCGCTGCCACTTAAGCCGAAACAGGTGAATGTCTTCCTGCAAACGTCCAGTGAAATCACTGAAGGCGGCCATGTTGCCCTGGGCAGGTGGAGACCTTAGGACCCTACCAAGCAGGCGTCAAGGAGACTCTGGTCGCAGTTAATCAACCCCCTGGATGCTCCCTTGCTGTCCAGCTGGATGACGGCATCTCAGTGGACCTCACATCCAGGGGCCGCACAATTCCCAGAGCCTCTGGCCTGGTCAGTCCCCTTCCCCCCAACGCAACTGCAGCTCTATTCAGAACAGCCTGTCTCCAGGAACACATCACCCAGCTGCTCCAGACCTTGTAACATTCAGGAAGCCATCTGTACCTTAAAAAAAAAAGAAAGAAAGAATGAAACCCAGTGATTTCACTCTGGACCTCGAGCCACATTAGCTCATGGCCCCGTTTTCTGGGTCAGGGACAGGGGTGCGTGATACTCTCATGCAAGGCCTTTGGTGGCCGAGAGACTCGAGTTCCTAAAGATTATTATTTTAACAAACCCAGCTTGGACGTGTCCAAAGGCAGCGGGAGGCTCTGAAGGGTTTTCCAAGAAAGCGTGTGTTTCTTGAGGTTATTATTTCAGACTCAAGTTCGGGGAGGGGAGACTGTTTTGCTCAACTCGTGTTTCTGGAAAAACAGGCGCTTGGAAAGAGTTGGACGAGGCAGGCAGGATGTGGACTGGGGCGCTGCTGGCCTGGGGGACGGGGTGGGGGAGGCAGGGAGGGTCGGGGCCGCTACCCCTCCGTGGCCTCTTCTTGAGTTGGGACTTAAGATCCTGGCCCCCATTCTAGGGTCCAAGGAAGGAAGTTGCTGGAAGAGAAGAGCTGGTTGAGGTCTCTGTTGCCTCATCCTTGAGAAATATGCCTCGTCCGGTGCAGCCAGGCTTTCCCCCCAGGAGCTGGGACGACAGGAGAGGAGAAGAGAGCTGACCCAGGCCGCCATCTCGGTCAGCTTTACAAGGCCCGATCTGAGGCATCGCGGTGCTGCCTAGACATCACTGGCTCACTGGGGGCCTCAGTTTCCCCACTGGAATCAAGAGCCTTGGGCATTTATGTGTCCCTCCTGGGCCTGTCCCTCTAATTTACCCCCATACCACTCACTTCCTCGTGCACTGGGCTCCCACCTTCCAGCCTTCTCCCATCCTCTGACCATCAAGTAAATATCACCTCCTGGAGGAGCCCTCCTCGTCTCCCAGACTGAGTCAGGGACCTCTGCTGCACACTGTTCTAACATTCTGCATTAACGCCTTGGTCAACATCCATCTCCCTCACTACTCTGAGGCCAGGAGGAGCTGAACCATATTCATCTTGTTCACAGTGGTTTCTTTGGCACCTGGCCTGACACATAGTAGGTGCCAGACACACAGTAGGTGCTCAGCGAGCAAATGGGAACATCTCCCAAGGGAAGCTTTCAGCAGTGCGGGTTCTGGCCCAAGGGTAGAGCCAGAGCCCAGACTTGGTCGGCCAGCCCCCAAGCCTATGATCAGTCCATGAGCTAGACAGACTGATGGACAGATGAAGATGCCTGCTTCCATATCTTCTTCTTAGGATTCTGTGGAAGGCCACACTCCTGGGAAAAAATGCACCCCACCCCATGATCATTATTGGTGGTCACCAGTCAAATCCACGTGCTTTACAAGGAAGGGCTTTATCTGGCCGGTGGGGACCAGTCGTTCTATCTCACGGACTCGACCCCCAAGCTTCCTCCATTGCCTGCTGTCCACTGGCTTCGTTCCAGGCACCCCCCGAATCCGCGGGGCAGAGACTTCTCTGGTAAACTCCCTGCCAGGACCCCACCAGCAGCCAGTGTGTTCTCACCTCTCCCTTGCTCCTGGAGCCGTTTCCTCGTGGGACCCGCCGTTCCTTCCAGCCCAGAGGTGAGTCATCACCATGTCATGTGTCCCAGTGAATATCAAGTGTCTCCCACTTTAGAGCCTCTTGCCCTGGACTTTGTTTTATGGGGTTGGGCTGTCTGGGGCCGCCGCCGATTTCATCCATCAACTCGGGACGGCTCCAACACTAATGCTGAATTTATAGAAGTGGTTAAACAAAGTGTTGACAATATGGACAGCGTGTTTCTGATTAACACGGCGATTCCGAGGGAAACTGCCAACTGTGGGGAAGTCAGTAAAACACAGCAGCGATTTCCCAGGCTCAGTAATTTCGGGCCCTGACATCACAGGATTAACAGATGTTGCGCAAGAAACTTGCAAAGCATTTGGAGGTGTAACTTGACAGAGAAGTGCGGGCTCATATACAACCAGAGCTGCTCCTTTCTTTCTTTCTTTTTTTTTTTCCTTGAGGGATTAAATCTGAATTGTCTCTCAGCCTTAAGAGTTTCCATCAGAAAATTCTGTCAGCTTCGGAGAAGCTCCCAGAATCCTGTCCCTACCTCGCCCCCTTTCTGAAGATGAATAGCAACACTGGCGAACGTGTGTAGAATATTTACTGGGTGTCAAGTACTTTTTATAAATCATCTCATCATCCACAGTGTGGGGTAGGGACTGTGATTATCTGCATTATTAAAATACCTTTTTAGTTTGAGATAGGTTGAGACTCCCAAGAAATTGACAGAATCGTGTAGACTCTATAGGATTCTGCATGTGAGCCAGGATGGCTATTATTGCGGCCCAACGCAAAATCATAAATTTACTTAAAACCTTTTCTTTGCTTATCAGTTTTGGTTCGTGTTTGTGTATTTGATGTGTGGCCCAAGACAACTCTTCTTCCTCCAGTGCGGCCCAGAGACGCCGACAGGCTGGCCACCCCTGCCGTTCCGAGTTCCCATGTCTCCTTCCTCCAGCATCTCCCACCCCTGCCGCCATGTTGATCGCATCTGATGCCGTTTTAGTACCGTGTCAAAACCAGGAGCCTGGCTTTGGTGCAACGCCGCACAACGTATTTGGATATTGTCAGTGTGTACACTCACCCTTGATATACAGATGCCCACACAGCTCTACGACGTGTTATCCCAGACACAGATGAAGAGCAGCCTTCACACCAGGAGTGCAAAATGGTTCTGTCTCTACAAAGCAACCCCCTTGGGCTACCCTATGATCGGTGCATATTCCCTTCGCCCCAACCCCCGGAAACCACTGATCTGTCCTCCATCACTGTAATCTTGTCACTCAAAAAATGTTACGTCAGTGGGGTCACACAGCATGTAACCTTCTTCACTCAGTATAACGCCCTTGACTTCACCCCAGCTGTTGCGTATGTCAGTGTTTTTCCCTCCGTGGCTGAGCAGTGCTGCACTGTGTGGATGCACCACAGTGCATCCGTTCACCCATTGTAGGACGTCTGACTTGCCGCCCCTTTGGGATTATTGTGAATAAAGTGCTACAAACAGGTTTTGGTTTTTTTTTAAAGATTTTATTTATTTCTTTTTAGAGGAGGGGAAGGGAAGGAGAAAGAGAGGGAGAGAAACATCAATGTGTAGTTGCCTCTTGCATGCCCCCCGCTGGCCTGCAACCCAGGCATGTGCCCTGACTGGGAATTGAACTGGTGACACTTTGGTTCACAGCCTGGTCTTAATCCACTGAGCCATACCAGCCAGGGCACGTCGACAGGTTTTTATGGGACTACTTACACTTAACAGCTGAGGTAACTGAGGTGTGAGGAAGTACAATGACTTGCCCAAGGTCACACAGCCAGCAATTTGAATCAAGATTTGGTATCAGTAGCTCCAGGGACTTCGGACCTAACCATCGGAAAGACTGCAAATCGTGCAGTTAAAAATAATTAATCCTCAAAAGTTAATGAACACTCCAGGAAGAGACACCATGTTTATCCAGTGGTTTTGTGGTCCCAAAGAACACAGCACATGTCCCTTGAGGTCCTGCAGGACATGCTTGAGGATAAAACCCTACAGAGTCAAAGTTAACCCCTTGGTTTGGTATGTAGGGGCTCCCCCATACCACCTCTGCCTCCCCCTGGTTTTCATCTTTTGCCACCTTCTCCGGCCAATGAAAAGCCATTGCTACTTTCCCTGGAACAGCCACCTTGGTTCTGCTCGCACTGTCCCTGTGCCTGGAATGCCTCTCCCTCCCTCGCTGCCCCCCATGTTGGCTGCAGCTCACACCTCTCTTTTCTGTTAGTAAGTACCTCCTGGGAGAGCCTGTTATATCCCTGCACTCCTCCACCCAGCAACGTTCTCAGCTCCATGAATATTCATCTACTTCTATAAACATGCATCTATTCATTAAGCAAAGCTCCCTGAGGACCAGAGCCTTGCCAGGCACTGAGCTGAGCCCTAAGAAGCGGAAATAAATGATCTATAACCTCTGAGCTCAGCCTTTGAGCGAGTCAGCCTGCAGACGTAGAAACACGAGCCACACAGAGGGATGGACAGGTGAAAATGGAGAGGGAACGACACTGGGCATAGCTATTTGGAACCCTGAGTCCGAGTCCCAGAAGGACTGTATTTTAGTCTGCTCAGGATGCTTCAACAAAATGTCATAGACTGGGTGTCTTAAATAGTAGAAATTTATTTCCCCACAGTTCTGGAGGTTAGAAGTCCAAAATCAAGGTTTCAGTCAATTCAGTTTCTGGTGTGGACTGTAGTCCTGGCTTGCAGATGGTCACCTTCTGACTCTGTGCTCAAGGGCCTTTCTTCAGTGAGAGTGCACAGATGGGGAGAGAAAGAGAGATCTTCGGTGTCTCTTCTTACAAGGGCACTAATCCTATCTGATCAGGGCCCCACCCTTATGACCTCATTTGACCTAAATCACCTCCTTATAGGCCTTATCTCCAAACAGAGTCACATCGAGAGTTAAAACTTCAACATATGAATTTGGGTGATACACAATTCAGTCCACAGGAGGTTTTCTCTGGTGGGAGGACTTGTGTGGAATAGTTTCCCACCCTCTGTCCTGCCTTCTTGCAAAGAAGAAGAGGCGTGGAGATGATTGATAATGCAGACATTCATTCTCCCTGGATCACAGCCCTAACTGAGGGACTAGCCTCCTCACTCACCTGGGGCAGTGAGACCCAAGACCCCAGAGTCATCAGAAGCCAGAGCCCATTTCAGCTGGCTGCACTGAGTCCAGGTGCTTCACAGCATCTGCCATGTGTACCCTGGGAGAGGACAGCGTCAGGCGGGAGCACGGGGAGCTGCAGGCACAGGGCCCAGGGGAGGGACTGACCTTCAATGCAGCGGCTTCATAAACAGCGGCGGGAACTCACACTCCCACCTGTAGCCGACCTTCCGAGAAGCTTTCATGCTTGTTCTGCATTTGATTTCCTCTCTCCAATGGCCACCCGCCCCTCATAAAACTCAATCTCCTTTTGTTTTCAATTCAATTAAGGGCCAATAATTCCACCCACAAGGCCACACATTGAAAGTGCTGTCAGTAGTCTGGCGGTGGCCAAAGTCAAGGCAGCCTGGAGGGAGGGACAGGAATGCTCTCTGGGGTCCGGGCCCAGGTGCACAGGGGGTCGGGAGTGGGGGAAAAAGGAGCCACAGGGGGAGCTCATTCTGGCTTCTGCACTTGGCTGTGGCACTCATTCTCCATGTGGCCTTGGCCAACAGTGTTCCTCCCTGGGCCTCACTTCCTCCACCTGTAAAATGGGACCAAGAAGTACTACGTGAGTTTTTAGCTCTGTTCTTCAGCCCACACAGCCTGCATGATGTTTTAGGATTAATTGAATATCTGATTAAACACAGACTACACCCCCTGACCCAGCCAGGAAGCCTGTTTGCAGAACTCTGCCCTCTAACGTGTTTGTACAGGCACCCAAAGGCATTTGGTCGAGGCGTCCATCACCAGGGGGTTGATTGGCTAACTCCTGCTGCAGCCGCACTTTGCAACCTCTCTGCTGTTACCAGGAATGGGGTGGATCTACCTGTACTATTATGAAAAGGTGATCAAAATATATCATTCGGGAAAAGTTGCAGAAATTTTATATATATGTATGTGTGTGTCCATACACATTTATGTAAATATGTGTTCTTTAATTAAGAAATAAACCATACAATAAGTAGAAAATAAGTAAAGCAGAAACAAAAGTGATATTTTAAGAGCGTAGTGTGCGTGTGTGTGTGTGCGCATACATGACCTGAAGGATGCACGTCACACATTGAAACAACGGGGCTTCGAGTCGCGAGAGGGAGTTAGGGACTTTTGAGTTTCCCAATGAGTATAAATTACTTTATAATTAAAATGTATATAAACCTATAAAGTGAAATGAATACCTACTTGTGGTTGGGAATCAGAGCCTCGTATGAAGGTAAAAGGGAGAATATTTAATTCTCACAACTCAGCGATAACCACTGTTGACATTTTTATGCTTTTCCTTATGAGTCTTTTTCCTGATTCACCTACACATATATTTTTATAATAAAGTTGGAATTATGCTCCGTGAGAAATTGTGTAGCCTGCTTTTTCACTTAACATTTTAGTGCAAGGATTTTCCCAGGTTATTAAATTTCCCCCGTAATTGTGCTAGGAGGCACAGTCACCTGTCCTTTCCCTAAACCTGGGCGGCGTGTCGGGGTTGCCCATCCATTGCTGGACTCCTCTGATAGACTGGCCAGTCCCCCAGGCCAGGGACCCTGCTTCACCACCAGGATCTTGCCTACTGACCCCACCCCCTGCTCCAGTAGTGGGGGAGAGCAAATATTTGCTGAATAAATGAATGAACAGAAGAGAAAATAAATAAATGCAACTATTTTTAAATAAGTGCAAAATAGTGGCTGATATGAACACACGTCCTGGTTGTCAAGCCCACAGGCTGGCTCCGGTTTCTCACCTGTAAGAAACAGGGCAGTGATGGGTGTCCCAGCACCGCACCCCTGAACAGAGGCAGGGCTCCATCTCCTCTCCTTCGAAGACTTCCGTTCCGTCTCTGACGCTCTGAGTCAGTCCAGGGTGGGAAATCGAGCCCTCACCACTGACCTTGGCTTCGAATGCAGCCAAAACAAATTGCTGTGTTGGTCCCTGGTGAGGAATGTCATTTCATCCACACAAGAGGCTTGTGATTGAAGCCAGGGGGTTGCACGGCTGGGAAGCCAGTGCTTCCCCAGGCAGCCTGCGGTGCAGGGAGAGCCCTGGGGAGTGGCTGTGGGTGAGTTCTGAGGTGGGCTTCCAGACGCCTCCTCATGCCATCCTTCCAACCCTGGATTCCTTGACTCCCACAGACCCGCGGACGGTAGCCAACATCTAATAAAAGCCTTTCGGTCAGACGTGATCTAAGTCTTGGGTGAAAAGCATCAGTTAAACATAACTGTATTCAGACCCCATTTCGCCACCTCCTGTGTGACTCTGGGCTCCGTGAAGCCTCAGGATCTTATCCTTAAAGTGGGGGCAACAATAGGAGTCATCTCACCGGTCCTTGTGAGGATTAAATAAGATAAAGCATGTGAAATCCTTAGTCCGACACGCAGATGGACGTGATCAACGTTGACTAGTATTCAAGCCTTTCTGGGACTTTTTGGATCAAATCTGTTCTTTTTTTGCCTGGTGAGGCCAATTACATTTCATCATACTTGTTCATCACCACTGCTTTCGCCTTCGTGGGAATGTCACTGCTTCATCGGAGGGATCCACGTGGTTCTGCCTTGTACATGAACTTCTGAACAGTTTTTTTCTTTGATGGTTTAGAAGGGGACATCAGACACCTGGGATCAAATGCCTAAGTGGTGGGGGGCTGGGCTCACAACCAGTGACGGCCTCGGGACCCTCAAGGATCTCCAGTGGCTGGAGAGTGAGCCACATCTGGCAGGGTGAAATGAAGCAGAGGACTATGAAAGTCCTAGAGCTGGGTCCAAAATCTCAACTCCACGAACAATAGCGTCTGTAACAGAAACTTATAATGTCACATTCTATGCTAAGAACCATTTTATGCTGAGGGCTTTGCGTACGTATTTAACTTACACAATTCCCCGCTTCCCTTAGGTTTAATTCTCATCCCCACTTGCAGAGAAGGAAACCGAGGCTTGTTTCCATGCCCGAGGCCCTCCAGCTGGTAGACCGAGACTTAAAACCAGAGGAAGTGTGACTCTAGAGCCACACTCTTAGTCCGTGTGCCCTCTCAGATGACAGGGCTGTCATGTTGTGAATGACACAAACTATGTGATCCACGGTTGGCCTGGGGACAGCAGAGGTTAACGTGCCCCTTGAGTTTGGAGTGTCTGCTCAGATGCTGGCGTTCTTTCATCCTTGCGCTTGTTCAGGCAGCAAGGATGGACCCAGAAGGTCACGTGCCCGGTGCTGTGCTAAACGAGGACTCAGGGTGTCTCAGCCAGAGACCGCCCCTGCCCCCCACGAGACTCAGAGTCTAGCAGGGGAGATGGAGGGTAACCAAGCAACTCCAGGTGCATCCAGGTCTCTAACCAGTGCTACAGGGGGTCAGTCTTCACCCAGAATTCCCCAGGACCCCTGGTGCTTCGCCTGGCTGGACTCAGCCTCTGGCTGAAGAATCCACTGCCTCCCTGGAATGAGATAATACGCGGAGAGCCTTGGCACCGTGGCTGGCACGTAGCATGTGACCAATGTAATGATAATAATATTGGCACTACTACCATTTGCATTATTGACTTTTTGGACCCAGCAGGACAATTCTTGGCTTATTCCTGTTCAACTTGACCTTCTTAGACTCAGCTCCAGTTCTGCACATTCGTAACCCCTCCAAAACAAGCACCCTATGCCTTTACCTTCAGGATTAGTGGGAGAGATTTGTTCGGGATCCTATTTCCCATGATTCCACTGGCCCAAGCCTCCTTCACCTCTGTGCTGGTTTAAGGGCTCAAACTTGGTCTCAAAATTTATCTGCACTCAGGCACCTGCTAGTCCCAGACTTTGCTCTGATTCATTGAATGTGCCTGGGGCCCCAGGTATGTCGGGCTTGGAAATGTCATTTGCAACCAAAAGGTTAAAATAAATATCCCTTAGCAAGGGACAGAAATACCTTAAACTAAGTGAACTTTAATGTGACCTCTCACTCGACTTAGATATCTCTTGCATGAACGTGGATTTCAATCCACAGACGGTCCTTTCATGCTTTGCTGTCCCCATAGTCCCATTTTACAGATGAAGAGACTGGCCCACCGAGGAACGTGACTTGGCCAGGAGTAGAAGGAACCTAAGCCTTGGCCGGATGGGTGACAAATTTGTTCTGGACACAGCAACCCCACCTGCCCCAAGCTGGAAACCTCATCAGGCAAGTCTCCCGGGAGCCCCTGCCTTTCCCGGGCCTGGTACTTGCAGAGGACACTATAAAAACAGTCTCTCACGAGGTGTTTCAGAGTTTCTGCTTCCTGGCCTCACTCCAGGCCAGAAACGCTGAGAAGACAAATGCTGTGGGGCCTCTTCTTCAGTGGGAAAGTTTTTCAAACCTCAAGAAGCATTTCTTTTATTCTCCATCCTTGCTCCAAGCCAAAGCCCAGGCTTCCCAGCGTGGGTTCTTCTCACCTGCTGATGAGAATTCCCGATTCTCCCACTTTCCTTCTCATCAGTGAGTGAGGGTGTGGGGGAGGAGTCCCGGCCACAGCTGCGGGCAAGGCCCAGGCCCAGCCTTCCTTAAACTCAAATCATGGATGGGCCTCTTCTCAGAAGCGACAATAAAGAGACACAAATATTTCCTTAAATCTGTTTATTTTTAAATTTATACAAATGCGATTCTTTAAATTTATACAAAGGCAATGACTTTAAATTTGTACAAATGCAAGTCAGCACATAATCTCCTTATATTTTAGTTTTGTAAGAAGCCCCTTCACCTGATAATTATAATTAAACTTAACTATGAAATTATAAAATTGAAATTATCAACATTATTTAATCTGACAGAAAATTTTGTTTGTTTGACTCTAAATGACCCAACCAGGTTTAATATAGAAAGATGGTATTCTAGATTTGTTTCTATAGGTAAACTCTATGTCTGTTAGAAGTGACCATGAGGACTAATAAAAGAGACACAGAATGACAATGGTTTAAATAAATCGAGGTTTTATTTTTCTTTTGGTCAAAGAAATCAGTTAACACAGAACCCACTTTTTCCTATGTTAACATCCTTAGCATGTAGCCACAAAGAGCAAGATGCCCCATGGTCACAAATGGCTGCTGTAGCTCCAGCTATTGCATCTGTGTTCTCTGCAAGAAAAAAACGGAAGGGAGAAAGCATGCCTCCCAGGCATCTCTCCTCCTTTTAAAGAACCTGCTCAGAAATCCAAACAACCTCAGCTTATGTTGTATTGTCAACTCTATATGTAAGACGAGGAAGAAATACAACTTTTTACCTGGGCATATCAGCACTTCAAATAAAATAAGGGGCCTATCACTATGGAAGAAAGGGAGAATGGACTGTGGGTAGAAGAGCAGCACTGGCTGCCACACTATAGATCTATTTCCTAACTTATCTGGTCCTGAAGCGGAGACTCCATTTTAAGGTAGGGGTGTTGTTCAAAATGGCCTGTGCAATGGCAAGACTCAGCCCATTAGCTCAGGATAATCAGCCCTCCTATTTAACTCAGTCTGCTGAACTCAGTGATGTCTCCCCGAGTATGCAAGAAGGTGATCTACATTGTATAACGTAGACTTTGAAATCATCATTAAATGAACACCTAGTGGAGCTACTGCTGGCATCAGGAACGGGAAGGGTCTCTGCTGCACATTTCTTATCATCCTCAAGCCCATGAACGTCACCCTGTGCAGAATCAGGGTATAGTGACATAGCAACGTGTCTACTCACCTGTGAGTCAGGAGCGGATGCCGTGGGCCTTGCCCCCCGACACTGAGTCCCTGAGACCCCAGTGCCTTTTGTGGGCCACATGATAAGTTAACACCTCCACTATATCCTGCTCTTCAACCACCTGCAAAATCTTCACTGGGAAACACTGCGAGGCTATTTGCTCTTGACTCAGCAAGCTCACAACTATGAAAGCTCTCAGCCACCCATCCACGGAGTCACGAGAAGCCTGCAGCTGTAAGGTGGTCACTCAGGCTATAGGTGGTTTTTCCAGGCAACAGTAGAGAGTAGAAAACAAAAACAAGTAGAGAAGTGGGTATTTGGGGGTATCTTTGTGGATCCAAGTGTGGGACACAGCGGTTTCTGCCACCAGGGAGACGATTTTAAAGGGCCTGCGTGCCCATGAGCCTGTGTAGAGCTCACAGCAGCCCTGGCACCAGTAGAACAGTTACCTTGTTAGGGAGGCTTGTGTCAGAGAGGGCAAGCCACTTGGTAAAGGTCACACAGCTTATGAACATCAATGCTGAGACTCAATCTTCCTCCCGTTCAGAGCTTTGCAGGGCTGGGCTCTGGAGCTTTCTGTGACATTGCACTTGAAAGTCAGGGCCCTCTAAATGCCACTGTCATTCTTGTGTCCCCCCACAACAGAGGGGACACTCTGGGCTCCAAACACCCTCAAACATCAGATGGGGACTTACAGATGATCTAGACAAGATTCCCTATTACACAGATGGGGGAAGTGAGTCACGGGGGGTGAGAAACCACTGAGTCAAGAAGACAGGGACAAAGAGGGGAACGTTTCTGAAGGCCAAAGCAATGGACATAAACCCAGCAGAGTTCTAGGGTGTGAATAACCAGGACAAAATCAGGTAGTTGACAACTAGGAGTCATCATGGAACTCACTATACATCACAATAGGGGCATATGACCATGAACTAGATAATACAGAAGACTTACAGGCTGTAGACAGTGGTAAGGGCTAAGAGGCAAATAAATGAGTTCTTTATGCTATGGGACCTTGGGCAGGCTCACCTCCCCAGGCCCCCTTCCCTTCATGCATCATGCACCCAGCCACAGTGACAGTGTCTCCCCATTGGGTGGTTGCAAGGAGTCGATGAGCCAACACGACCTGAGCCCTTGGGCAGTACAGCAGTGGGGTGAGAGCTCACCATCCGAAGCCCAACCCAGCTCGACTACTCGCTAGCCAGCCTGCGAACATGGGTGTGCCTCAGTGGCCCCCTCTGTAAAATGGGAACAGTGCCCAGACAGCACATCAGAAGGCCATGGACAGAACCTAATGAGCTCCTGATGTGCAAAGCATTTGGAGTCATGCCTGGCACACAGCAGGTGCTATGTAAGGGCTTACTGCTATGATGATGATGATGATGATGATGATGATAATTGTTATTAATATTGTTATTTGTTGCAGCAACGTAGTGCCTACTAGCTACCCAATCCTATTTACTGTAATGTTCTTCACCAGACTTCTTAGCACCGCGCCTGGCGCTGTTATTACTGGTATTATTCACCCCATACGCTGGCTCCTAGATGTGCTCCCCGAATACCCCGAATGAGCGAATGAATGAATGATTCGATCACAGCTGCCAGCGTCCCCGCTCGGATCCCCAGTCTGGATCATCATCTGCGTCTCCTGTTATAAAGGCGCCTTTCACACTACCAGCACGAACTGGACTCCTAATCCACCCTTCTTTGGCTTAAGAGTCATTACAAAGTGCTTAATTAAGTAAGCCTCGCTTAATCACCAAATGTTTGCATGTGAAACCAGTTCCCGGGGAGCGGGGCACTTGACATGTTCTGAACAGAAATAATTACGCCGAGCAGAGTGGTGGCGGGGGGACAGCGGCTCAGCTCGGTCACAGAGTCTGGGCGTTCCATTTGAAGGCCTCGCCCATTCATCACAGAGGGGAAGCGAATTAAAAGGCTTTAGCTAGAGTGATGTGAGAACTCCTACATTCCAGCCGGATGAGTCACCAGAGGGGCCCCTTGTCTGGGCCTCCGAAGGAACAGAGCAAGGGGAGGGGGGTTGGTGGGGCCAGGAGGAGGGGTGCAGGGAGACACAGGGATCTGCCCCATGTGGACTTCGGCCTGTGTGTCCAAGTGCCACCTTGGATAGGGTTTCAGTGGCCCTCCCTCTTACAGCAAGATGCTTGCCAATTGTAAATTGATTTGCAAAGTCAAGTTGCTGGTGGGGATGTGTGTGTAGGCAAGAGTGGGTGCACGGGTTCGGGCTATCATTTAATTTCCTCTGCAATTCCTTCCTAATCCAGGGCTTCCCACAGAGCTCTGGATTAATCGGTACAGGGATGAACTTACTTTTCTAGCTCAGTGGCTCTATGTCTATTTTCATATGAATTAGCAAAAACTTACATAGAACCAGCACCTCATTCTGTGATTTGGTGGGGATCATCAAATCAAAATGGCTGTAAAAGAAATAGTAACTCTTTTAAGAGAGGATGTGACCAAACTCAGGAAGGAAGGACACACATGTGACCTAAATTTGACAAGCTTCACTTCTCCTGCTGTGCCCGTCACCCCGGGGCTCCTGTCCCTGGGTTGTTAGGGCTCTTACTGCACCCGTTTTGCAGACTAAGAAACTGAGGCTCAGGATGCACAGCATAGCTTCTCTCCTCTTCTCTGGGGTGGGGGTGGCAGTATTGCACGGTCAGAAAAAAATTGTGAACTCTGTGGATATGACACAGGCAAAAAAAAAACAGTAAATAAAAGATTGCTGGATGTTCAGTTTAGTGCATTCCTCTGGGTTACTGTGCCTTTCACTGTCTTTGACCTACTTTATAACTCTAAGATTAAAAAAAAATGGATAGTAATACAAATGATTCATGCCATAGAAATGCAAATGAATTTTGTCCAGTGGAATGCAATCGATTATTGCCCTAAAGTTATTGACCAATTTCACATCTACTTGTAAATGAGCCCCAGCATTTCTGATTGCCTGCGCGGGTGTGTGCTGTTTGAAATCTCTTTCGAACCAGTCATGCCATCTTTCTGGCCCTCTCATTAATGAATGAGTTACACGCCGTCTTTGACACGTGTTCAGCTTCTACGGTAACTGCACTAACATCGTGATTTCACCTTTCTAGGGAAATTATTCTGTAACCGCGTCCACCTAATGAAACCCTCCTATGCGGTGGTTAAGAAAAGGTCAAATCATATAGGCAGTGTGAGATGGGGGAGCGGATCTCACATTGCCTATGTTGATCATCATTCGACATAGTTGGGTGTAGACATGTGTGTTTTTTACAGCGAGCATCCCCTCCTTCCCGTCCCCCCATCTCGTTCGAACATGCTGCCAGCACTGGCGCTGTCACCTGGGGATGAGTAAAGGCCACGCAAGGCTGAACAGAATCCACGGTTTCCTGCTGAGTGTTCCAAAACTAAGATCTTGGCTGTGACACCACCCTGGGGCACCGGAGGGGACTGAGCTTTCAGAATATCTATCCAAGGTGATGCTTTTCTCTTGCCCAATGGGATGGCGTCTGGAAATAGAAATTAAATTGGTTTATAGAATATAAACAGCTGTGACATCTTGAGGACTCCTGAGCAGGTGGACAGGACTCGGGCATGCCACAAGGACAGCGAGGGTAGCTGGAGTGTGCTGATGACTTTATTCACGGTGCTTCATGTAAGCCTCGCCCTGCCATAAGATGGGGTCTCTGAAAACAGTTAGTACTATTTTTATAATAGAGACAGACAAGGATCAGAGAGAGTGGCTGATTTCTCCCAAGCCACACAGCACGTCAAGCAGAGCGCAGAGCCATTGCGTTACGTAACAACCACCGGGTTTCCACCAGGAGAACTAGGTACAGCGCAGATGCCAGGGCCTTCCTGCCAGGAGAGTCTCACTCAGTTGGTCTTCTTCTGAGGCCCAGGACTCTGCATTTAACCAAAAACTAGGTTAACACTGATACATAACCAGACTTAGAAACACTCTATTCCATGGGTTAATACTATCAAGTAAAAGAAAAAAAATTCCAGATAAGGGTGTCAGAAAACACATCATGAGCATCACGAGAGAAAAGAAAATAAAAACACTCAGCCAGGTCCCTGAGGGCCCAAGAGACACGCCAATGTCGTCAGAATCACCCTAGCACCAACTGGGAAGAGCCCAGCAAGTCTTCAATGATCAGAACTGGAAAGACTCCGGCAACATTTCTATTGTACAGATAGGAAAACTGAGGCCCAACGAGGAAAGGGGACTTGCTGAAGCTCCCCGGCTGGAAACAGGCAGAGCAAAGGCTCACACCCAGGAACCCTAGCGCTCGCTCGATCTTAGCCCATTCTCTCTACGCTTTCCCACTGACTCACCGATGATGCTTTCAACTGCTCGTCCACCCATCCATTGACTTAGTGAGCACGCATTCACCACCACCCCCCCCATCTGCCTGGCATAACTGTTATTAAACAAACACTTACAGAAGACCCACTATGGGGCAAGTGCTGGGCACTTGGGCTATAAGAGCGCACTACCTTGAGGGGGAGATCCCATGGCAACAAAAAGCAAAGCCCACTGCCCTACTGTTGAAAACCCACACTGAACACACATCACCGCGTTCAGTCCTTACACTTGCCCATGTCGTGGGCAGGAAAGACCAGATCCTCAAGTCCTGCCTTGGTCGATGAGGAAAGCAAGGCCAGAGGGGTGGAGTGGCTTCTTTGTATGACACAGGGTGGGTTGGTCCTGTGGCTTTAGCCCACATTTCTCCCAAATCCACCTAGTGGAGCTCCATCCAGGAGCATGGTTTGGGGGGCAGAGGAGGATCTAGGGACACGGGTGATAGCTTCATGGCATCCAATTTGTGATAAGCATGCTAAGTGTCCTGTTGAATCCCCAAGAGAGGAAGGCACTGTTGCTTCTTTTTATAGAAGAGGAAACTGAGGCTTAGAAATGTGTGGGGCTGGGCCCTAGGTCCCACGATCAGTACCTCATGGAGGAGGAGGCCTGCTTCCTTCAGATGTGCTAAGCGATTCCTCAGGATATTGTAGATGTTTAATAAACACCTGTGGGAGCCAGGCGGGCACACTGCCCACCTTTCCCTCCGCCTCCCAACAATCTCCCACAGCTGCTCTCTAAGGCAGGCCCATCAGATGTCAGGGAAAACCAGCCTCCAGGACCAAAGTCTGCAGGCAGCTTCCTCGTCCCAGGTGTGGGGCCCAGGACACACCTGCCAGGATCGGCATCTCATCGGTTTCCTCTGGCTGTGGGCCTGCTCTTCTCCCTCACGGGGAAGGACGGCAGTGCTGGAGATTACACTGCCTTGGGAGCAGCACTCAACCAACGCCTGGTGCCCCCTGGAGTATAAACACCCCAGCCCCCTCCCCACTCACCGTGTGCCCTCCATGCTGGTATCGGAGGCCCAAGATGAGCGGAAGCTCCAAACACCTGCAGTGGTAACCTGCTCATAACGCCCCTTTTTAAGGCCACCTCCCTACCTCGCCTCACTTCCTCTCTTCCCTCATGGTGCTTCCTAAGATCACTCCCCAAAGAAACTCCTTGCATGGATTCCCCATCTCAAGGTCGGCTCCTGAGGATCCCTGCCAGAAACCGAGACCACGTACCAACCCATGCACATCCTAATGACCTGGAAGGGCCCATTGACTCTACCTGCCCATGACTCCTACCGTCCCTAAAACACAGAACCCACTTTCCTGCAATACAGAGTGCCTCATCGCGACACTCCTGTGCACTCACCTCCAGTTCCCTCTCTCCCACAGGGACCGGCAAAGTTTTTCTGTAACGGGCCAGAGATGAACTATTTTTGGCTCCGCGGGCCATATGGTTGCTCTTCCAGCGACTCAGCTCTGCAGGTGTTGTGTGAAATCAGCCATAAGCAATATGTGTGTGGCTGGGTTACAATAAAACTTTATTTACAAACACAGATGGCCAGCCTGAGGGTCATAGTTTGTGTTGAGGTATAGGATCAAGCCTCTTATTGTATCATTCAAGGCCTCTCAGACTCTGCCCTTGCTGGCCCCTCCGACCTCAGGCTAAAATATTTGTTGACGGATGGCCCATTGGGTGCATGCATAACCCAAGACAAGCTCTGATTATAAGAACTTTCAGAATCTCTCCTCTGGGGAAAACCACCAGTTACCCAACAAAACAATTAGGTGGTTTGGTTAAACAAACATTTTCCCCAGGGTTGAGCCACATGGCTCACGGCAGATTTGTTATTCTGCTCCGTCTCAAACCCCTGCTGCAACAAGTCACAGAACCCCTCCCTCCTGTGAGAAACCCATCGCCCATGGTCCATCTCTCAGCACAGGAGCCACAGCTAACCCAGGCCTGGCCAATTACAGCCATCCTTTCCCCAGGCCATGAGATGCTGCAGGAAGCACGTGGTCCAATCAGGACCAATGAGAATCTTCCCTACGACTTTTCCCCCAGTGGGTGGCTAGGCATAGATGATATGAGTTGAGGGAGGCTGATGGGCAAACTGTGTGGAGCCTGTTTGAAGAATGAAGCCAAGAGATGGAGAGAGACAGGTCAGCCCTCATGGAATCGGGCAACGCCAAAGCATCTACTAAGTTCCAGGCTCCAAGCTAACTGTTGGTGATTGCAGGACAAGTAAACCTGGCAGTCCCTGCTTTTAAATAGCTCAAAGTCTGGTGAAGGAGGAAGGCAGCTCCACCCACAATTATAATTCCATGTGATGTGTTCTCTGAGATAAAGAAAGGTCTATGGGAGGGGCACCAAGACCCTGCAAGTGCTTCTTGGAGGAAAAGCCATTTGCGCTAGGACTGGAAGAATGAGTTGGTGCCAGCCCATGGGAGGAGCAGCCTTTCGGCAGAGAAACAGTGGAGAGGAACTTGGCAGCAGGCTAGGATGCCTTCGTGGAGTGGTGGGAGCGGTGGGCTCAGCGGCTGTAGGGCTGGGCTGGGGCCAGGCCTTTAGGCAGTCGTGCGAGGCAGATGTGTCTTCGGAGGTGGGGCCCCTCTTTCCTCTGTACCCGCCACTGCGGGTGGCTCTGAATGTCCTCTCTCTGGCTCCCTGCCACTACCACCAAGCCTGACTTTTTCCAGGAATCCAATAGCTGCCACTGAGCCGTGACCCTCGTAGACTCTTCCCCAGGCTGGGAAAGCTCCTTGGTGCTGCCTGAGAAAAAGACCTGGGTGGGGTGTCTGAGCAGAGGACACAGTATCTGTGATGCTTCGGCCTACGAGAGCAAGGAGGATGACTGGGAGAGAGGACACTCTCTCTGACTCCCGAGGAGAGAAGCTGACTGCTCACCAGGAGACACGCAGAGGGAAGAGAGGACTGAAAGTCTCTTCCAAACTTGGTCATCTTGCTCCTTGGTTTGCTTAGCCTTGGATTCCTGGAGGAGAAACTAGGGGAAAGGATTCAGGCTCCTTGGTTACAGAGAGGGTGGGGGATGGGGGGCCTTTGGCCAGCTCATGAGCACAGAGCTGGGGAGAAACTAAGGAGAACCTGAGAACCCAGCTTCTCCAATTTAGCTCCCTTGACATAAAGCACAGGGGGCAAACACAAGGCCCTCGGGCTGAATCTGGTCCTCCACCTTGTTTTATCCGGCCCAGCACCTTATTTCTACCTGGCGGCAGCGCCGAGCTCTCGCTTAACTGTTACAGAGTAGTTACATTTATACGGTCCTAAAATTACATTTGGCCCCTTGCAGGCAACCACGAGGCTGATGTGGCCCCCGGTAAAAATGACTTTGACACTCCTGAAAAGGTTAGTCAGGCAGCTGCTGGTACAAATGTGAAGACTTGAATTTCCACCCTGCTCCATGATGCACCCCGGCTGCCTTAGGTTCCCTCAATACAACCCTCACATCACACCCTGCTCTTGCCGACCGCCACCCATCTCAGACACTCACCATCACCATCACTTGGCTCATTGCGGGTCTCCCTCCTTTGCTCAGGGCTTTGAGTGGGAGCCCAGGGCCCAGAACTCATTTCCCGAACGGACAAATAAATGACCGCACGAGGCACTCTGTCCCATCGTAGATACGTCACTTCATTTCTCTCCATCTTGGTCTTCACGTCTGTCAAGTGGGAATGATGGTCACTTTGGCTGGCAGTGCATGCCCCGTGCATACCGGGCTGCAGTACGTGATGGCAAGGAGTAGAGCATGTGTCCCTGCTGACAATGGTGCCATACAATTGAAGGGGACATACATTCTGTTGAGTTACTTTGTTTTTTGTTTTTGAAATCAAAAGGAACTTGGATACACTGAAGCAGGTCCTTTCTGCAGTTCTCATCTTCCCTTGGCTTGTTTGCACGTACCGAATCCCTACATACCACGGGTGCTTTCCAAAGCTACCTCAAGCTCAGAGTCCCGAGTCAGTTGCCTGGGGTGCAGAGATGGATGAAGTTTAGCACACGTGTCTTTTATCAGCAAGAGTCTCAGTGCGTTCAGGAAGAAAGAAGGAAAATGGGCAGAAGAAGGAGTTGGACCTAGATGCAGGCGGGGCGATGGAGCTAGGCTGGCCCTTGAGAGTCATCCTGGCCTTTTTATCCTGCAATGACAAGTCTCTGGGTGTTGCCCTGGGGGAATGGGTCTCTGGACCCAGGGACATTCCTGAAGGGGCTGATGGCTACCACCCTCTGTTGATGACAACACTCCCAGCCACTGGAACGAGGAGACCTTTCTTGAAGGGGTATCTGGGCAGCACCCCATGGCGTTCACCGCACAGCTGTCCCCAAAGGTAGGCGCCCTTTTCTCCCCTCAGGGATGATGACGCTGAGACTCAGATGGGTGACAATTCTCCGCTAAGGTGCAGAGACAGCAAGTGCCAGACTCTCCACTTCCCCAGCCACCGCCCAGTGTCGTGCCAAGCAGCCAAAAGCACAAGCCGCAAACCCAAGGCACTTCCATCAGCCCGCAGACCTGCCACCCAGTGCTTCTCGCTTTCCCCTGTAGACTGCGAGGAGGCCAGGTGGCTTCCCAGCCCAGTCCCATCCATCCGCTGTGTTTGTTCCTTGCGCAGCGCAGTCCACAGCTGCTGGGGCCGGAGCTGCCAGCGCTGCCTGGCTCCCCACCATTTCAGAGGGTTCCCTCTGTGGCTTTTTCTGGGAATCCTAGCTCTCCTCCGCCTTCTTCCTTCCCAGCAGTGTGGCTGGATTTCAGAGGAGCCTGGGATGGGAGAAGGCACTGGAGAAAACAAGTTCTAGGCAGGGGTGGGGTAAGGGGAGGAGTGCTGCAAAAACCCTTCTTTGGATGCTAGCCTAGTTTCATTTTTAGTATTTTTCTTTCTTCTTATCGACGCTTAGCTTTATAACATTGCGAAATATGAGCAGTCAAACGCCTGAGCTTGCTAGTGTGCATTGAGAGCACGGGTTTGAGAGTGCGGCAACCTAGGGTTCCGACCTGTGTTTTGCTGTGTGACCTTAACCAGGTGTTTTCCCTCTCTGGGCTCCTGATTCCTCCTCTGTGACATGGGTTAATGGCCTCATCTCTCAGCTCCACGTGGTGACTGAATGCGAGACTGACTGCTGGGGGAGCTAATTGGTGGTTAGTAAATGAGATCTTCCAGCACTGTTACCTCTTCTGAACTTTCTCTAACCAGATTGCCGAAGGCCTGTGCACCACTGTGCCAAATACTCAGGTTGGTTTGGTGCTTTGCAGGGTACCATGTGGTACTTACGTCATCCTTGGAGATGCTACGGTTTTTGTCCAACCTGCAGGACAAACCTCTCCTGGCCCCTTTCAACCACTCCCAGCTGAGCAGTTCTGCCCATCCTGCCGCTCTTGGCTCCCAAGACCCCCCTGGGACAGTGGTTGGCAAATTTATTCTGTAAAGAAACAAACAGTCAATACTTTAGGGTTTGGGGGGACACGTGGTGTCTCTGTTGCTGCAACTCAGCTCTGACATCACAGCGTTAAAGTGGCAACAGGCTTTATCTACAAAGCTTTATCTACGGACATGGAAATCTGAATTTCACACAATGTTCCAATGGCATGAAATATTATTTTGACTTAAAAATCATTAAAAAATATAAAAACCATGTTTAGCTTGGGAATCGCACAAAAACAGGCAGCAGGCCAGATTTGGTCTGTGGGCTGGAACTTTCTGACTGCTGGTTTAGGGATTTTTTTAGTCCCCTGCCACCCCCTAGCCAGGCTACATCAAGTGACCTTCATTGAGGCTCCCAGCTTGTTCCTGCACTGCCCAGTCACAGCACTGGCCACAGGCCATCACATTTACTCTTCACTCCCCAGGGAACCAGGAGCAATTTGAGGGGGGCACTGGGCCCCGTTTATCACCAGACCCTCAGTCCCAGCCCACAGTATGTGCTCAACAACTGTATATCCAACAAGCCCGTGTGTGGGTGAAGAGTCTTTCCACAGCTCCATGTCGCAGACGTAATTGCAAACCTCACTTGACAGACGTGGAATCTGAGGCCCAGAGAGGGCAAGAGATTATTTCAACATCACACAGCTGCAACAATGACTAGGGTGGGACTCCAGCATTGAGGAGAGAATAAAAGAGAGCGTTAGCATTGGCTGAGCTGTTGCTATGTGCCAGAGGCAGTGTCAGGGCTCTGCATGCCTCGCCTCCTGCCTGGATTACTGAGCACCCCTGTGGGTCAGGACGTGCCCAGGCCCCACGGTCACAGCCCAGGAAGCCCAGAGCCTGGATTCCACACAGCCAGAGCACCTGACTATGAACCTCGCCAGGCAGGGAGTACACCTGTGTTGCTAACTGCCGAGTCCCCAGCGCCCAGACTGGCACTTAGCACAGAGTAGGGTGTCCAGAAACCACCTGGCGCACAATGAGTACCTACCCACCCGGGCCTAGTGCTGCGTCTTGAGTTTCCATATTTAAGTTCTCTGTCTCTTAACCCCATATCCCAGGAGGGCAACCTGCAAAGCAGCTTAAAAATAAATAAATTAATTAAAAAAAAAAAAAAAAACCAGACAGCAAAAGAAGAGCCAACAGCAGTGACCTTGGCGCTGGCAGCACCAGCCGCGGCATCTGCTGAGTCAGATAGGTCATCCATCCACAATAATCGATGGCTCCTCATTGAGCAATCTCCCTCGTCCAGATACATACATTAATAAAGTAAGGGTCTGGGGGTGCCGACGAAAGGACCCGGCAAAAGTGCCTCCGCCGGGGAGAAGTCGCCCGGCCTAGAGGGCTGCCCGTGTCTGTGGAGGCTGGAGACTCTGGGTGGAGGGCCGGCCCCAGCCTCAGCCAAGCTGGCTGCGGCCCCCAAAGCCCCCACTCCAGATGAAGTGGGCTTCGCGTGAATGCCAGCTGTCCAAGGCAGGCCCTCGCTCCAAGTGGCTCCCGACGGTGTGTTTGATCCTTAGCCCAAATTGCGCCCCAGCGGCTGGTTCCATTAAGCAGACCTGAGTGGCAGGAGGCCTCGGTGGGAGAAGGAGGGGCTTTATCACTGGAGCTGGCTTCTTGGCAAAGCCCCTTGGCCACACATCACAGAGGCCCGCGGCGCCCCCCTTGGCGGCACCGTTGCGAATCCCACTTGTTGATGGTGGCCTTGTTGCAGGATTTAGTGGTGGAATAATATTTACACAGCACACTCCTCTGGAGGTGTCCTGAACACCGTAAAAGGGATTTTCAGAGCTTTTAATGAGCCTTCGTGAAGCCCAGGACGGAGAATGTGGCCACTCGTGGCTCTGGTCTGACCCGGCACCTTCTGCATGGTCAGCCTTAGAGGGCGGAACCCTTTGGAGAGTTGGCAACAGTTGCTTTTTCCCTCTGCCTGCCCTCTTTCCCCTCCCCTGTGAACTCGGGGATGGCCTCAGCACCACCTGGCCTGCAATGCCCCATCTTTGCTGTCCTAGAAGCCAATAAACCCTGGGCTCAGGTCTCTGGGCCCATCGATGGGATTTCTAACAGGTGTGTTAGGACAGGGGCGGGCAGGTGGAGAGAGACCTCACCACCTCTTGTTTCTTTTTTCTGAAAGCAGCACAGACCTTCTAAGCCTTTTAGTAAAAAAAAAAAAAAAA